>JZKD02S2414517.1:0-28488 GCA_000966675.3 Picea glauca
TGAGACTCACTCAAGTCCTAGACTTGACGAAAGAGCGCAAGGGTGCACGAAAGACTCTTATAAGAGTCAAGCCTAGGAGAAAGAGCACAAAATTCTTAATTCCTTCATATATGAGAAAACTCAGGAGGGACAACACTTTTCGCAAGTGCTGGCGAGACCCAATAGTCGGCTCGCAGTAGAAGATCGAAGGTTGAGACCTTTGAAGCGTCAGAATCTTCTGAGATCGGGAAGAAAGCCAAAGCTCAGGAGGAAGAGAAACAACATCCCTTAGATCAACTGTAGAGTGTGGATCTGGACCATTAAAATCCTACATCCAGACACACAGGATAACGCGCAAGAGGAGAGGATATGAACATACGGTATATAACCGTTAGATCTAGAGAGGGGATCGACAATCATTGGATCCAGAGATAGGCGTATGGAAGAAGTCCAGAAATCACTTCAACCGTTGGATCGTTGGAGGATAGGTGGTGAACATCCGGAAGCCACCGAGGTTTCGAAACTTAGGCATATAAGGGTGGTGAAGAACGGGGATTCACAATCACCAAAATCGCGAGGGTTATTCTAGATCATTGGATCCAGGGAGACACGTGGCAGAGATCTAACCCATCAGAGTTTCGACATCCGGTATATATAAGGGAAAGTCTCTTGTACTTGCCAGTCCCGAAATCCCAACTTGCGAAACCCCGAAATGACATAGTGTGTCTAGAGTTTGGATGTTTCGGTGTTTTGGCACCCGGGAAACCCAAGGGTCAGTTCCCTTGTACTCGTTGGTCGTGAAACCCCAAAATAATAATAGCGCGGATAAGTCTTTATGTCTCGGTATTTCAACACCCGAGATATCTAGAAGCAAGTTCCTGGTACACACCAATCCCA
This sequence comes from Picea glauca, assembly GCA_000966675.3. Lineage (NCBI taxonomy): Eukaryota > Viridiplantae > Streptophyta > Pinopsida > Pinales > Pinaceae > Picea > Picea glauca. Next base: position 877 of record JZKD02S2414517.1, read on the forward strand.
AATTCTCGACTTGTGAAATCCCGATATGTCTTAGTGCATGTAGATTTGGTTTTTTGGTGTTTCGGCACCCGAAAAACCGAAGGGTATGAACCCCTCATCCTCTTCTACTGCAAAAACCCGGTACGCAAAACTCCGAAAGGTGGGATGCCAGGTTTTAATCTGAGGCATTGTTAGATGTGACAAATTGTTGGTCCCTTTCGGATTTATGCACTTTGAGAGACAAGAGAGTAGAGGAACACATGCATCGCGAAAGCTGGAAACACCTCTCCGGTAAGGCCCGTGGTCATAACCAATGATCACATGGGTAAGGATAAGGGATCGTAGGGTCTGCATTAGGCCCCATAGGAATTTAGGGATTTTGTTCATCGGTGAAAAGAAGGAAAAAGATGAAAAATATTAGTTCCCGTAGTGGGTGTGTGACACAGGGCTACTCAAAATCATTATTGGACATGAAGTATGCAGGATAATGGTTTAGTAAGGCTTGATACTACTTGATATCTATAGCATTCAACTTAGGTTCTAAAAACATGAAACAAAAAAGGAAATCATTGTTGGTCTGGTCTATTTATCTACCTAATTCTAGAGTCACTTGTATGCTCAACTTCTATGGAGTTCTAGTTTATGTAGTGCCAACATTTATTTTTTGGCTCTTTATCATTTTGTTGTGGACATTAACCATAGGTAACTATGCTTCTGGTCTTTCGTTAGGTGGCATTCGTGATTACCAATTAGAATACGAAGTCTTCAATTCAAATGTTGTTGGTTTATGTATCTAATTATCAAGCGAACAATTAGGAAACTCCATCAATGAACATAAGTGTTGAGTACACCAATGAAGGTAGTTGGTTAGCTCGGTTTATAGGTGGTGGGTTAGAAGTATCAACACATTTAGAAAAGGAAAGGATGAAGATAGAGAATATGAAAAACGGTAATGGAACATATGAAAAGGGGCAATGCAGCAAGTCCAAGAGGCCTATGAAAACTTCCCATCGCAAGGAATCTATAGAAAAAAATATCAGGGCTTAAGCCAAGGCAATGCAGGTTTCTTTGAACTACCATAGTCATTTTCTAGAGGACATTAGGAAAAAAATTTGACAGGATGGAGAAGAAGGTCAGAAAGAAAAGAAGAGAGACACCAAATGAAGTATTGGAGGAAGACTATTTGAATTAGATTCCAAACACATGATTCTCCATATCACGAGATGCTAAGTTTCTTAGAATGGTAAAACTATATTGGACCAAAAAATCCCTCATAACCAAAATTGTAGAGAAGAAAGGGGAATAGTAGAAGGAGATCATCAAAGGCTTGAAATTGCTACATAAGAAGTTCGATGCAGTTTGTAGGACTATTTCCAACCTGCAAATAGTTGTACCAGATAAAGGAAGACCAACAAGATCCAATCACAGTTGAGGAACAAACTACTACACAAAAGGGCACCTTATCGAACCTCATCAAGCTTGATGAGGAGGATGACGACCCAATTGAAACCCAAAAACTCTAGAATCCTTTCCATGTTTATGTTATATGTTGACTTATACTTATGTTTTGTTCCCGTGTAGATATAATCAACTGCTACATACTTAGGTATAGTTTCAAATATACTCTATCTAGTGATAGTTAAGTCCAAATAAATTATCAGTCTCTCGATACTGATACACAATGTTATGGGTTTTTAAATTGATATTTTTTAGACTACCATGTACTCAGTTTCCCCAATGGTAGGTTTCCATGCAATTTTGTATGTACATTTATTTTCTACGATATTAATATAGACTTTGCTAGCTTAAAAAAATTACAAGGTTAAATAAATTTCCATTTATTGATGTTGAACATAATATTAAAAAATAAAAAATATATAAACTATATATTATTGTTTATTTTATTTTTAAAATGTTTAAAGCAATTTTTTTATATTTAAATATAATTATATATTTTAATATTTAATAATACGATATATTTGGAAATAAAGTAAGATGGTGATTAACATTTATTAAAATTAAATTTGATTTATCACATGTTAAAAAAATAAATCATTTGATTTATTTTAAAATTGTATTTTTATATTAAAAAGCATATGAGAGAAAACTTCCAGTCAACTTGACAACCACTTATTATTTTAAATATATACTCTAATATATTATATAATTTTAAGGTATGAACATTTAATAATAATTATAAATTAATTATCTTAATTTGATAAAGTTATAAATATTTTTTTGTTATGATTAAATATATGTTAAAGATCATTATAGATTTAATTATTGTTCACAAGCATGTGTTTAAAAACATGCTTGATGTTTTTAAAAGCATTTTATGTAATGTTGATTATATAACCTTTCTCCTTATTAATCCTTATTAGTCATTGTTGAAGGCCAATACTATATAACACTCGATTCATCATTGATCATTTATTAGTTTGTCTTTGAACATACATATTTTTTTTGTTGTTCAATGTTGTACATATGCTTAATAAAGTAATTATTTTTTCATAATATTTAAATCACTTTTATCACACATGTGATTGACTGAACAATTCGATGTCTTTTGGCTGAGTTCTAACTGAATGTGTTTTTTTCAATCTTAGGTTATACCTAAGTTTTGAGTTTTAATCACCAAACGTGCACAAATGCAATTTTTTTCCAAACATAGATAACCTATGTTTGGAATTTTAATCTTAGATAACTACGGAATTTATTCATTGAGGTCATTAAATTCATGTTAGTGGAATAAATACTTGTGATGCCATATATTGGATGTGAAGTGCAATGTTGCCACATATTTGTTTTTGAACGATCTTGTAACCAAATTTGTAATATAATTTACACTTATGAGCATTCCACTACCCAATCTTTATTATCTATGAGCATTCCACTACCCAATCTTTGTTGTTTCTGACTATTGAGTCTCACCCAACCTCTTTTTCCCATCTCCACGTCTATTATCTCTCCTAATATATTTTTTAGGAGTTTCCTCATTTGTATATACCTCAACTAGACTATATCTATAACTCTTTATGACTAGCATATATGGTTGTGCATACAATCATAACCTATATTTACACTTTCTGGTAGACCATCCATGAATGAAGTTCCCTCATTTCCTTCTCCCTCTCCCTCTCCCACGGGTTACAATCTTGCAATCTCTTTAACAATAATCTTGAACACTTTTTCAATCTTTGGTACCATGAGGAGGCTGGAGTTGGATGCACTCATAGTGAATGCAAATTCAAAGCTTAATCAGTCCAATGATATATACATGTATATCATGTGAAGTGGATTACTCAATTTTATTGACATATATACTCAACTTTATTGATGATTTATTTTACATAATAAATAATAATTGGTTGGATGCTAAATTCTATGGAGGTATTCATACCTTACCCCTTTCTGGATTTGAACCTGTGACCTCCAAGGAGGAAACACATGTTCTTAACCATTAGGTTATATTATATTATAACAAGAGGCTACTGCTGTTTGTTGGTTTTAGTATAATTTTTATTGCTATTATAAATATAATACCCCATTGCAACATGAATTTTAGGAACATAGGCTAATGCAATTTTGGTATTGGTATAATCATCTTCAAGATGCTAGCATGAAATGTTGTAATTCAAACTTATACATGAATTCAAATCCCTCCCCAGTCTCCGTCATGTCACTTCTCATGTTTTGAATCTATGTTTCCACGCACCGCTGGATCTAGGGTTTTTCTGAGTTAAGGAGGCTAGGATTCTGTATCGATGGACAACTTGGTTCTTAGGCACAACCCCACTCATTATGATGTTGATGTCCAACTGGTGGACTATTCAAAGGACTCCTAATTCGAGGATCAAATTTTTGTTAGTCAAGAGAAAGTGTGAACTTAGTCCTCCATCTCGGATAGCCGCCATAGTATGGATTAAACACTTGGCTTGGATCGTGTGGTCCATTTTCCTAATTATTTATCTCCCTCAGCTAGTTCTCATGCTAATAAATCCTTGAGCCACTTAATCCCTATACCTACTATGAATTATGATACCATCAATATTTATCTTCTCACATCCTCTGAGATTCCTCCCAAACGCTCTGAAGGTCCAAACCCAATTTTTGTTAATAAACATAGTCTGATGTAGAAGATCAACTGTTTGAAGGCCCAAGGGGAAAAGGTCAAGTTGGATTTGGGCCATGATGTAGAAATGGATTGAATGGAGTTCTTTGCTTCACATGTGCTAGTGGGGAAGTTTATGGGGAAGCAAGTCAAGCTTGAATATCTATGAGGATGGTTGGAGGAAGGATGGAAGACTGTTTTTGATTATATACCTAGTTTTCATGTGCTTATGAAGGGATGGTTGTGCTTTAAATTTTTCTTTGAAGTGGATAGAGATCTCATAAAAAATCAAGTTTAGATTTGGGGCCTATCTAGCCCTGTGCTTAAACACTAGACCCATGCTTTCGACCCTTGTCGTGAACCCTTCTTCATTCAACACATTTGGGTGTTGATTATGGGTTTTCCACTCAAACTGTGGTTGGAGGAGGTTTTGAAAATCATAGGGAATTATTTCAGTAAGTTTATAAGAGTGGAGGAAAAATTTCAACACCAATATGAAAAGAGGGTGGCAAAGGTCCTGGTTGAACTAGAAATATCAAATGGGCTACTTGAGAATATAGAACTGGAGTGGAGGTTAGGTTCATTCAATCACAATTTGAACTATTTGAAGCCACCCTTTCATTGCTATTGTTTTTGTGAGGTGGGTCATCTTTTTCATGACTCTAAGAGGGTCAAGTTGAAGATAGCAATACAAGTATGGATAAAAAAGGGAAATCAAATCCCTTATCAGATGAACCAAATGGAGAAAATGTCATTGGATCCTCTTGATGTGAAGAATTAAAACATTTCATATCCTGTGACGAAAGAGCATATTGAAAAATCTTCTGAACCTATGGCTCAATTGGATGGTTCATGTTCTATCGAAGGGCTTCAACAACAAGGTACATCTAATCCTACTGATGAGGTTTAACCACAAAACTCAGGGCATGATACTCTGAATTACTATCTAATGGGAGAGATGGAACATAAACCGTATAAGAAAGAGGTTTCCCCACTTTCTTCTTCTGGAATGGGTGTTGAGTCTACTTGTCCCCCTCCTATGAGGAAGAAACTGAAATCAACCTCCTCTTATCATCTACGATCTAAGAAAAATGTCGAGATAATTGATAGTGCGAAGGTTGAGGGTGGTTTAGGATTGAATCTGGTTACCTCATAGCCTAGGCGCAAGTCTCAAGTATTGAAAGTTAAATACAATTCCTCAATGGATGTGAAATTTGGTAAATAACCCACTGTTAGAAAAACAGGATCACAGAGCAATAAAAAAGGATAAATTCAGAAATAAAACATAGAAGATACACAATACAATAGAGACACAGATATATGTGGTTCACCCAATGTGGGCTATGTCCACTAGAGAAATTGCTAGTTCCTTCCTTTATTATTATCCAACAAATGAAGGGATACAACCTACAACACACCTGATGTAACTTCCTCTTCTTTCTCTCATAGTATCCTCTCTCATAATACAATATTCACAATGATACATAGCCGAAAAACAATTCCCTCATAAAAGAGGGTTTCCTTCTAGGGAAATAAAACCTAACATATATTCTACCGTCAAATCTGCAACCTTATAATGGATGGTCTAGATTTACTATGAAATTACCATATACTTTTACAAGAAAATTTTTCCTTTGGGGGCTTCACCCCTGAACCCTCGTCGGGGGCCCGCTTGCCCTTGGACCCCCTAGCCAGGGGGATGAGACCCCATGCAACCCCCCCGCGTGGAGTGTACAATATTCTGGGGTGTATAGTATTCATGTGGTATAAACACGGATGAAAACAAAGACCTCTGAATCGATAAGATAACCAGACTCCACAACCAACAATCTCCCACTTGGAGACTGATCACAACAACTCCACTGCTGTTGTACTTGCTGGACTATGATCCACCTTGGACCTGACAAATTTCTCATCTTCAGCTTCATTCTTGAATACCAACTAAAATTGAGTAGGAACTCAGTTTCTCCCTTGTTACTCCCTTTGTTAACGTGTCTACAGGATTATGGCTAGTGTGTATCTTTTCCAACTTCAAATGTCCATCTTCCAAGACAAATCGTATGAAATGGTACCTGATTTGTATATGCTTAGTATTCAAATGGAAGGATGATTTATTTGAAATATGAATGACACTCTCACTATCACATTAAAACCTTCTATTCTTCTACTTCTTTCCCAATTCCTCCATAAACCTCTGTAACCAAATCATTTCTTTACTAGCCTCTATAGCAGGAACATACTCTGCCTCTGTTTTTGAAAGTGCAACAACCTTTTGCAGTTTTGAAATCCAACTTAATGTTGTTCCACCTACACTAAAAACATACCCTATGGTTCTCCTCCTTCTATCTTTATCACCTGCCATATCTGAATCAACATATCCCTCTAGAATAGTGTATGAATCTCCAAAACATAATGCATAAGTAGAAGTACCTTTCAAATACCTGAGAATCCACTTCATTGCCTCCCAATGTTCTTTACCTAGATTGTTCATATACCTAATCACAACTCCCACTGCATGTGCAATATCTGGTCTTATGCAAACCATCACATACATCAAGTTGTCAACTGCTGATGAATAAGGGGCCCTGGACATGTATTCTATCTCCTCATATGTCTTGGGACACATTTCTTTGGTTAATTTGAAATGGCTGGCCAAAGGTGTACTAATTGGTTTTTCATTCTGCATTATAAACCTCTCCAACACCTTCTCTATGTACTCACCCTGAGACAATGTCAATTTGCGATTTTTCCCATCTCTTGTTATTATTATACCAATGATTTTCTTTGCAACACCCAAATCCTTCATCACAAATGAATTAACTAATTTATTCTTGAGAACATTTATATCCTGCATATTAGACCCTTCAATAAGCATGCCATCTACATACAATAGTAAGATAATATAACTTCCATTTTCTATCCTTTTAAAATAAAAACAATGATTAGAATGACATCTATTATAACCTTATTCTATCATAAACCTGCCAAACTTCAAATACCACTGCCTTGGATCTTTCTTTAGGCCATACAATATCTTCTTCAACCCGCATACCAAATTTTCCTTCCCTTTGACTTCATAGCCTTGTGGCTGCTGCATATAAATCTCTTCCTCCAAATCTCCATGGAGAAAAGATGTTTTTACATCTAACTGTTCAAGATGAAAATATTCTACTACCACAAGACTTAAAATATTCTTAATTGAAGTCATCTTAATAACATGAGAAAATATTTCATCAAAATCTATACCTTTCTTTTGTGCAAACCCCTTTAAGACAAGTCTAGCCCTATACTGCTTTTCCCTTTCATCTTCTTCCTTCAACTTGTAAACCAATTTATTCTGCAATGCTCTTTTTCCTGCAGGAAACTAAACCAAGTCCCAATTTTGGTTATTTACCAAGGAATCCATTTCTTCTTTCATGCCTTTCTCCCACATCTTTTTAGTGTCTACCTACATTGCCTCTTCATAACATTCTGGTTCACTAGAATCAATCAACAATAAATAATACAATGAAGGAGAGTATCGTTCATGGGGTCTACTTAACCCGGTAGATATTCTAACAACACTTGCAAGAGTTTGAGGTACCTGCTTCTCTTGTTGTTGTACATTTTGATTTTCTGGTACCTTTGGAATTTCTTTTTCAGTGATCTCATCAAGCACTGTGTATTCTGGTTTTTCTTTTTCTTGTAACTTTCCGTGCAACTGATCTTTGTACATGACCTTCTTATTGAATATGAAATCTCTACTCCTAATGATTTTGTGATTTTCATAATCCCATAAGTGATAACCAAAATCATTAACACCATTTCCAATAAAGGTACACTTGGATTTTTCCTCAAGCTTTGTTCTATTTTTTTTATAAATATGGACAAATGCTTCATAACTGAAAGTCTTAAAAAAATAATAGTTAACCTTTTTACCTATCCATGCCTCTTCTGAAATTCCACCATTCAAAGAGATTTAAGGTCCTTTGTTTATTAAATAAACAACAATATCTAAAACATCTTCCCAGAACTATAAGGGAAACCCAACATGCAATATCATACTCCTTGCACGCTCCGTGATTGTCCTGTTCATCCTTTCTGACACACCATTTTCTTGTGGTGTTCCTGGAATTGTCTTCTCTCTACTAATCCCATGGTATGAAATGTAATCATCAAACTCCTTACTACAATATTCACCTCCATTCTCTGATCTAAGACACTTCAACCTTTTTCATATCTCATTCTCAACCAAAGCTTTCCATTTCTTAAAAGTATCAAAAACATCAGTTTTTTGTCGAATGCAATAAAACCAAGTTTTTCTAGTTGCATCATCAATAAAAGTAACATAATAATGAGAGACACCAAGAGATGATACTTGAGTTGGTCCCCATACATCCATATGCACAATCTCCAACCTTTCACTCTTTTTTTTTTTCTTTCGACTCTGAGAAATATGACTCTCTTTTGTTTTCCATAAACACAATGCTAACAGAAATCCAAATCAATTTGTTTAAGATCTTGAAACAAATTTATTTTGTGAATTATATGAATCCCCTTATCACTGATGTGTCCAAGCCTATGATGACATAGTGTTGTATCCACTCTTGTAGAAGCTAAAGAGATCAAAGAATCAATATTACCAGTACATAAATACAATGTACCTACCTTCTCTCCTTTTGCTATCACCAACAATCCTTTGGTGATCTTCCATGCCTTATCTGTAAATATAGATATACAACCTTCACTTGCCAACTGGCCTGTTGAAATTATATTTTTCCTTAGATCTGGAACATGTATTACCTCTTTCAACAACCAACGGTTTCCATTCCTTTTCTTTATTTTTACCTTTCCCATTCCAACAATTTTGCATGGTGCATCATCACCCAAATGAACCTGTCCAAAATCACTTTGAACATAATATAGAAATTTTTTCCTATGGGGTGTGGAATGAAATGAATCCCCTGAATATAATACCCAAGACTCATAAATATTATCTACAGAAAGAATCAAAGAATCAGCTGTTACATTTTATTCCTGATTTTATTCCTATTGTCCATCTCTTTGTTTCTTTGGAGCTCTGCAGTATTTCTTCAGATGTCCTTTCTTCCCACAATTCCAACACTCTATCTTTCCCAGTTTGGATTTGGATTTTCCCTTCCTAGAATTCTCATGGTTACTTGAGCCCTTTTCACTATCCTTTTGTCTTCCCCTGTTCTCCATGTTTAATGCATTACCTGATGTCTCACCTATTCTTTTCTGTCACATTTCCTCACCAAGGATAACACCAACAACATCATCAATTTTTAAAGTGTTTGAACTAGAGTCATAGTTACTTACAACCATGACCAAGCCGTTCCATCTTTCTGGCAATGAGCACAATACTAGAAGAGCCTTGACCTCATCATCAAAGTGCACTTTTATAGAACTTAGCTAATTAGTAACCGTATTAAATTCATTTAAATGATCTGCAACAGACCCACCTCTTGACATCTTCATATTAAATAATATATTCATTATAAATACCTTATTGGACACTGAGGTTTTTTTCATACAGTTTAGCCAATGCATCCATCATCTCCTTCATTGTATTTTCTTTCGAAATATTGAAAGCCACCTATGCTTCCACGCTCAACCGTATTGTTCCTAGTGCCTTTTTGTTAAGAACCTCCCATTCTTCATCCTTCATGGTTGTCAGATTCTTTTCGATTCCACCCAATGGTAGGAATATATCCTTCTGATATAAATAATCTTCCATCTGCATCTTCCATAACTGGTATTTTTGGCCATTAAATTTCTTGACCCTAAACTTTCCATCTTACGCCATTGCTCCCACTCAAACCAGAAACCCTCTTTTCTCAAGTTACCTTTCGCTCTGATACCAGTTGTTAAAAAAACCGATCGTGGAGAAAGAAAATAAGACAAATGCATAAATAAAACACATAAGATACACAATACAATATAGACACATATATACATGGCTCACTCAATGTGGGCTACATCCACCACGGAAATTGCCAGGTCCCTTGTTTATTATTATCCAACAAATGAAGGAATACAACTTACAACACACCTGATGTAACTTCCTCTTCTTTCTCTCATACTCTCCTCTTTCAGACTACAATATTCACAATGATAGATATTTGTAATACAATTCGCTCATAAAAGAGGGTTTCCTTCTAAGGAAAAAAACCCTAACACAACTTCTACCATCAGATTTGTGACTTTATAATGAACATTCCATATTTACTATGAAATTACAATATACATTTACAAGGTAATTTTCCTTCGGGGGACCCCTGCCAGGGGCCCACTTTCCCTCGAACCCCGCAGGGGGCCGGGGGGGGGGAGCCCCCTTGCAACCTTCCCGCGTGGAGGAGTGTACAATATTCCAGGGTGTATAGTCTTCATGGGGTATAAACACGGCTGCAAACAAATACCTTTGAATTAGGAAGATAACCAGGCTCCACAACCAGCACTTACCATTAATGGGGTACTTAGAGCGAGTAAAACCCATCGAAATTTGACCTCATGACCCTTCTCTCTCTAAATGATAGAGGGGTAGGGGGTGCCCCAAAAATTCAAGCCCTCAAACATTTGTTTTTTGTTTATTTTCTGGATTTTTTTTTTTGCAAGAGACTATGTATCTTAATGCAAAGGAGATGGATATTTTATATTCACTCTTACAAGATTGACATTTTTGTGTGGTTGAATTGTAGGACCGTTCTAGAGGCTTGTTGTTGGGATGATTCCCATATTTTAACGCTCTTTCTACTGTTGTTTTAAATACAATACTAATAGTGGAAGGAGAGGACAAGAAGACTAAGAAGATACTTAAGATTATCAATCTATATGGGCATTTTGTAGACCGAAATATTTTCTAGGAAGACTTAATAGATCAAGGTGTATTAATTGGGGACAACACCATCATGGGAGGGGACTTTAATCTTACTCTATCCTCCCGTGAAGTCTAGGGGGAATCTGCTTTTCCTAATAACTTGGTATATTTTTTTATACATTTATTTAAGGAAGCACATTTGGCGGATATGGAGACTATGCAAATTGTGTGTGCGTGGCATAATTCTAGCAAAGGAAGAGAGGGAATTTCTAAATGGCTAAACCAATTCTTCGTGGTAGAGAAATTGATCGAGGAGTTTGGTAAATTTTGATCATGGGTAGGTATGAATGGTTCCTTTTATCACAATCCTATCCTTTTCTAATATGACAATGGAGACAAAAAACCTCATGCTCGTTTTAAGTTCAACCACTCATGGTTGGAGGATGAAGATTTCTGAGCCTTGGTAATTTGGAATTGGAATCACATTGATTTGGATCATGAATAAAATTCAATGACCTAGATGGTGGCTAACCTTAAAAATATCAAGAAAAATACTATTGAATGGGAAGCACACAATAAGGATGAGAATACTACATAATTGTTAGTCATTGAATTAGAGTTGGAGGTACTGTTTAACACGAATCAATAAGGGGATTTTAATGATGAGGTAATAGAAAGGTTAAAATTTTTGGAGGATAGAAAAGGTCATTTGTTGAAATTGGGGGAAATTGAATGGAGGTTGAAGAGTTGTGCCATTTGGATTGGAGGGTGATAGGAATACTAAATTTTTCTTGAACTTTGCAAACTATAGGAAGTCCTATCATATGATATGGGAGATTGAGTATGTAGATGGGAGAAAATAAAAATCATTCGATGGTATTGCATCGATGATAGTGGAACACTTTAGTTACTTGTTCAAAGAATCTGACGCATCACACATAGTTGAGAAAATGAAGATTATCAAACTTTTTTCTAGAGTAGTGGATCAAGGTCCAAAATTTTGAACTAGAAGAAAAAGTGACCAGTGAAGAATTGAAAGGAATTTTAATCTCTTTTAAGAAATATAAAAGTCCTAGCCCAGATGGGTGGAAAGTGTAGTTCTACCTTGGATTTTACAAATTGATGGAGGTAGATTCGCTGAAAGTCATAGAGGAATCAATCATTTTAGGCTTGTTCTCTAGGGAAGTCAATTCAATTTTTTTGGTTTTAATTACTAAGTTGAATGAGGCAAAATACTTTGAATATTTGACACCCATTTAATTGTGTAATTTGTTGTATAATATGATTTCAAAAATCATAGAAAACTAGTTAAAAGGATTGCTTTCTTGGGTAATTTTGAAGGAAAATTTTGGTTTTATCTCAAATAGACAAATCTATGATGCAATTGGATTGTGTAAGAAGGTTTTCATTCTATTAAAGTAAATAAGGCTTCAGTTGCAGTATTGAAAATTGATCTATCTAAAACTTATGACCGAGTTAACTAGTTGTTCTTGAGATTGGTATTATTGCATTTTGGTATGAGTCTTCTAGTTGTTAGTTGGATTCTTGGGTGCATATCCTCATCTTATTATGTAGTTCTTATTAATGGAAATCCATCATGTTTCTTCAAAGCCACTAGAGGATTAAGGAAAGGATGTTCTATGCAAGTTTTTCTTCTTTTGTTGATCATTGAAGGTTTGAGTAGACTAATAATGAACACAAAAAGACAAGGTATGTTAAAAGGATTTAAAGTGTCTTCTACCATATCATTATCTCACTTGTTGTTTGTCAATGATATCATCCTCTTTGGGGAAGTCACTGTAAAATAATGTGAATCATTAAAAATCATCTTGGACTTGTTCTATGTGGTGGTTGGGATGCAAATCAACATGCATAAATCACAACTTTTCTTCCATGTAGTTCGGGTTGAGGTAGAATCCCATATCCTCAATATAGTTTCTTACCCCAAAAATCCATTGGACATCAGATTAAAGTATTTAGGTTTCTACTTGAAGCCTACTTATTATTTTTATAATGATTGGTTATGTCTATATCATAAAATTGAAGCAAGAATAACTTGTTGGTGCAACCAATGGCTATCACATAGTGGTAGGATTATTATGGTGAGGATTGTTCTAGAAAGCATACCTATTTATTGGCTCTCAATTGCACATATTCCAAAGGGAATCCTTGAAAAAATTCATAGAAAATGATTTAGTTTCATGTGGATAGGAAGAAAACAAAGAGAAGGTATACCCTTAGTGAAGTGATCAAACTTAGCATGAACAAAGGCCTATGGTGGATGGGGGATCAAAAATATTTATTTATTTTCTCAGACATTGGGTGCTAATACTTTGTGGAGAATTCTCATGAATGATGGTCTGTGGGTGAAGTTAACAGAGAGTAAGTAAATGCATGATCATACTATTGAAGAATAGATGAGATATTCTCCTACATCAGTGAAGGGAGCATCTAATGTATGGAAGTGTTTAATAAAATCAATCTCTATATTAGGAAAAAGGGTTGCATAGAAAGTAGGGAATGAAGAGAGAGTATGGGTAGGAGAAGACCCCTGGATAGGTTATGTTGGAAATTACAAGATTTCTAAGGAAATGAAAGAGTACTTCAACACCAAGGGGTATCTAAACTTAGTGATATCACTTTTCTGGGGGATGAGAGTAAATGGATTCAATTGTGAAAGTATTTCATTGAATTGAATCTTTTGGAAGCTCTGGTGGAGGAATGGAACCATTATGTTCACCTTCTTTCTCATAGTTCCATTCAAATGTTAGAAAGGGAGGATGAAATTCTTTGGTCTAGGAGTTAGGCTATAGGTTAGCTAATGACTAAGCATGGATATGAAATAATAATCCTAGTCCCAATGGAACAACACTTTAGATGGTGGTGGCCTTGGATATGGAATATGGAATTCCCTCTTAAGATAAATATTTTTCTCTTGGTTAGCTCTTTCCAATAAAATATTGATGTAGGACAATGGTCTTAAATGAAATTGACAAGGGCCTAGTCGATGTGTTCTTTTAAAAATTGAAGAAGAAACCATGGTACACCTTTTTGTGGACTACTCTTTCTCTAAAAGGGTGTGGCAGGAGGTATGTGCAAATTTCAACTATTCAGGACAGTGGACAAGCACATCTTCAATACAGTTTTTTGAGGTGTGGCACTCAGAATCAATAGTGAGATATTTTAAAGAATTGCCATGTTTTCTGATATGGGGATTGTGGGTAACCATAAGTAAAATGATTTTTGAAGACAAGTCCTATGAAGTTTCTATTGTGGTGCACAAAATTCGAACGCTCTTTAAGTAATGTTGCAAAAACATAAAGAGACCCTCTCACGGAGTGATTAAGGAACCTACAATTAATCAAAATTATGCATGGGGTTTCTTCTATGGGGCTTGCCAAGGAATCCCAGGTTCATGTGGAGTAGGTGCCATATTATATCTCAACCAATATCACCACTTCTTACTCAAAGATGGAGCGGGAAGAGGAAAAAATAACATATCTGAAGCTTGTGCCTTGTGGATTCTTCTCAGGTTTTCATTATCAAAAGGTATAACAAAGATTCAAATATATGGTGATTCTAAACTACTCATGGATTGGTTTAATAATCAATACACAATATTAAATCTTGTTATTGCTCCTTTACTTGAAATAATTGTAGAAGCTAGATAACATTTCCAATATATTGCTTTCAAGCATGTGTATAGATAATTTAATATCAAGGTGGATGCATTATCAAATGAAGCTACAGTGTCAGAGGAAGGTTCCTTAGTCATACAAGAACACTCTGAAAAATTCTCTTTTTCTAGCAGTTCATCAGTTTATTCTCTGATTTTTGTGTCTGTTTGGTTATGTACTGATTGGCTTGTAAAGACTTGTTTCCTTCCAGGGTCTATTTTGGTTCAGTTTGATTTGGAAGACTGTAATGAATGGACATAAACTTATGAAAAATAGGGGATCGAAACATAGAAACAAGGCTCAACAATGTATATTTTGATTTCTTTTATGAAATAGCAAATATAAGTATTTTTTTCTTAGAAAAAAAATATATTCACTTATTATTTATTTAAATTATAATATTTTTTTTTGTTTTACTGTAAAAATGTGTATTAATTCAATATTTAAATAAAATATACTATAAATTTAAATAACTAATGTATATCTATTTTTTATTTTTTTTTTATTTTCAAAATATTATATATATCAAAAATATTTTATTAAAATTTATTAAAATTAATACATTTTATATTTTCAATATTTTTAATTGATATTTGATTATCTCCGTGGTAAATACATACATCGATGAATATTATCTTTGCAGTGAGTTGATGATGCAGTGAATATATATTTGTGGTGAACATTATCTATATGATGGTTAATATTATTTTTGTGATGATACTATGTGAATATTAATCTTTGGGTCTATGGTGAATTTGGCTTACAGTAAATCTGATCTATGATAACTTTGTTCATGATTATTCAAACCCTTCCGTGAATTAGGTGCACAAGTTTCTTATATATTTATTTTTATTTTCAATATGAGTAATTCATTGTTGATACCTAAATATAATAGAGGAAGGCCTAACAAAGTAACCCTATATAGTTTGCACGAATATATAGAATCAATAGAAAAATGTTTGCATGAATCTATATAATCAATAGAAAAATGTAGAGAAGAAAGAGAAGCCAAACTTCAAAGTGAATTAGTAGCAATGCTTCGAAGTGAATTAGTAGAAATTCTTGATAATAAACTTAGATCTTTCAAAATAATATTTAGAGATAGATGGAGAATAAACTATTAGGGTTTTAGATTCAACTATAGAAAATGGAGGCTAGATTACAAGAAATATAAAAAAGAAACCAAGAACAAAAACAATCAATGAAGAAAGAAGAGGTGGATGAAAATAACAATCTTAGGGACTAGATTAAAGATCTAGAAGACAAGCTAATTAACAATTTGACCCTAAATAGTGTGGAACAAAAATTGGATATCAAACCTATCAAGGAGGAAATGAATAAGCTCATAGAGTTAGACCATGAGCATAACAAAAGAGCCTTGAAACTCATAATTTTCAGTATAAAAGAATAGAAAGATGAGGACACATTAGCAATAATCAAGGAGGAATTAAAAAATAAATCACAAATTGAAACAATTGGCCTTATAGAAGCAAAAGGGTTGGGAACAATAATTGAACATAAATATACATTGATTTGGGTTATGGTAATCTCTAATGCCCATAAATATGACATACTTAGTAAAAGTCTAAGCTTAAAAGGGTCTGAAATGTTTATAAATGAAGACGCATTCCAGAAGATCAAGCTAAATTAAGGAAGGAGCTTAAAAAGGTAAAGGAATCCATAAACAAAGGAAAATGGGCAATAATTAAGAACCAAAAAGCTGTTATTAGGATAGAGACCAAATAGATAACAATAAATAGCAATTTTGAGACAGTTCAAATCCTTTTTTGGAACCGTCGAGGCTTTCCTTGGAACAAACGACCTATATTAAGTTGGAACCCCAGTGAAATCGATATTGTATTTCTGGTTGAAACTTGGGAGAATGAGGAATCTAAGGTCCCTAACATAGACAAATTTATATTGTAGTCAACATGGAAAAAGAAATCCTCTCATAGAGGGGTTGGAGGCATAGCTTGTTACATAAGAACACACATTTCCCCTCACATTCGTCTTCATAAAAAATACCCTCTCAATCAGTTCATTTGGGTGGAGATTTCAGATATCAATGATAGGAAGATGTATATAGCAATTTGTTATTTTGCGCCCATTAATTATAACTTTTATACAAAAAAAATCTAGATAAAATTTGTCCCTATAAAAGCTTAGAAGAAGATATTTATAGTTTGAGAAATGAAGGTAGTATCCTCTTTCCAGGAGACTTTAATTCTATTACTGCAAGTAATCAAACTATTATCTTAATAAATTATTCCAACCCTAATCCTCTGTGGTTATATGAGGACCTTGTTTTAGCTAATAGATACAAGAGAAATTCAAAAGACTTGACCAAGCATTTATATGGTACTGAGCTAATTAATATTTTCAATTCTCAATATCTAATCATTTGCAATGGTATAATGAAGTGGACGAAATCTAACCAAATGACTTGTATCTATGGGCTAGGTAGTAGTGTTGTGGACTATGTGATATCAGATATCCCTATTTACAACCAAATAGTAAATTTTGACCTTTTAAATGACCATGAGCCTGATTCTGATCATAGACCTTTATCCCTAACTCTAAAGTTTATCATGCACAAAACCCCCTTGCAGATAAATCTGGTAGCCAAAGGAATATTTTTTTTGACAAAAATAAAGATGATCTTTTTTTAAATAACTTAAACCCCGAATTAAATCTTCTGTCTTATAAAAAAAATATTGAAGACATCTATCATAATTTTACAACAATCCTCTCTACCTCCATAAAAATATACTCCATCGTAGTGTTGTGTAAAAAGAAGAATAGAATTTCCAACCCTTGGTATGATAATGAGTGAAACCTTGTTAGAAAATCCATTAGGGATGCTTGTAATGAGTCTTTGAAATATGATAATATTAATATATACAAATACCTAATTAAAAAAAAAGGCACTACTTTAATAAAAATCAAGTGAATCTTTTGCACCTTTCTAAGATACATCCAAAGAAATTTTGGAGGTAAATTTTGACTTGTAAAACTAAAGAAAATGCTATGATTCCCTTGACAGACTGGAATCCCTACCTTAAGAATCTTTACAAATCCCATAATCTCCTAGACAAAATCCCAAAAGTTTCTATAGAAGATGATGTTCTTTCTATAGAAGACATAAAGTTTTGGGTTAAGTGACTTGGAAACAAGAAAGCTAAGGACATCAAGGGATACCAAGATGAAATTTTAAAAATTGGAGGGCCTATTTTGATCCCTCACATACACAAGCTCTTCAATTTAGTAGTCAAACAGGGATTCCCTAAATCTTGGACTCAAAGCCTCATTGTACCTATTTTTAAAAGTGGGGATAAAATAAATCCCTCTAATTATAGGATCATTATGATTAGCCCCATTTTATCCAGGCTATACAAAAGTATTTTGGAAAATAATATAAGCATATGGATAGAAAACCACAAAAAAAGAGCTAATGGTGAGACCAGGTTTAGAGGTTATCATTCAACTATGTACCACCTTATCACGCTTAGGATCATTGTAGAGGAGTGTCGCAACAATAAAACTAATATCCTTTGTTATTTTGTTGACTTTAGGAAATCGTTTTACATTGTGCGTAGGACCAACAATTGGAATAGGTTAGAAGAGCTAAAAGTTCCCTCTGGGTTAAGAATTGTTGCGGTAAGGTTGTATGAGAACATTATTACCAAGTTTAGGAGAACTAAGGGTTGGTCAGAATAAATCAATTACAATATAGGAGTCGAGCAAGGTTGTCTCCTATCCCCTACCATTTTTGGCATTTACATTAAAGACAAGCTATAAGATTGTTTGGAAGCTGCAGGTTGTGTTAGACCAACTCTTGCTAGTACAATAATCATCCTTCTTCTCTATGTTGATGATATTGTTCTTATGACAAGGAATCCCTATGACCTTAGTAAGCAACTTAGAAACCTCAAGGAATTCTACTCTAGTATAGGTACGACCGTGAACACTGACAAAACAAAGGTTATGATCATTAAATCCATTAAGATCATCTATGATAATTTTTTATATGAAATTAATATCTTGGAGGAAGTGCCTTTGTACAAGTATATTGGAATTGATATTCATCACAAGCTCAATTAGAAAAATAACATTGAGAAAAGGACAAATGGAGGGTGGGAATCTTATTATGGGATTGGAAATAATTGTAATTAATAGAACTTTGGCTGTGGGATAAGAAAAATATCCTCTTTGAGACTCTTGTCACTAATGTTATCTTATTTGTATGTGAAGTTTGGGGATGTAGTATCTCTCGAGAATCTTGGAGAAAGATAGAGCACATCCAAAATAATTTTATAACTTATAATCTACAAATTAAGGGAAATACACCCTATCCTATCCTCCTCATAGAAGTGAGCCTTTCCTCATTGAGAGAACATATATGATTAGGTACTTAATGTACAAGAACAAGATAAAAAACATAGATAAAAAGAGGCTCCCCAAAATTTCTTCAGACTCTAGCCAAAATCATGAACGACTCAAGCGAGGATGGAATAATGATGCCAAGTCTTGGCTAAATCATCGGGGAATAAAATAATTTATTCTAGAAAATACTGATGATATTAAAAATATTGTACACAATAAATTTAAGGAGAACCTATGGTGCCATAAAGAATTAGAGGATAAAATAAAATAAAGATATTATAATGAGGCGGTTAACCCTAACCTTGAAGATCAAAAGTATCTATCTATTTTGACTAGCATAAAGAAGAAATCAATATTTCTAAAATAAGAACTAATTCTCATGAGTTGCATAGTGAAACTAGGCATTGGGAAATCCCCAAAAAACCATGGCAAGAAATAATTTGTAAACTTTGTTCCAACAAGAGAGTTGAATATGAAAATCACTTTCTCCGAGAATTCCCTGTGTATACCCAAATTAGATCCCACATTAGATCCCAATTTCAATTTTTTTGTCACAATACCGACCTTCCATTGAGGGGTCTAAATTCCCTTTAACTCAACAATAGGAATCATGCTCAGAGATGAGGACCAATTAGACTCTTCTCTGTTCAAAGTAGAATTATTCTCCAGATTGATAGTCTGACAAGTTTCGATGGAATTTAAATGTTGTTTCAGAAAGTTTCCTTTCTAACCATGTATCTCTTTTTTGGAATTTTGTTCTTTAATATTGAAACATGATAGAAACATAAATAACTTAGATGACTAAACATGAAGAAAACTGGGCACATGGTAGCCCTCTTCCAACAATATGAAAACAATACTCAAGCCTAATCAATATTAACAGATAATACTATCATTAACCAAGTGACAAATATTATTTGAGAGAGAGATAAGAAAAATTATGCACAAATCACACGTGAAAAAAAAAACATAGAATTAATTATGCATATTGTCTGCATCCATGCAATGTATTAAAACACCATCAAATTTAAACCAACATTCATTTAGCAACCATAATCATTCATGACAACTTAAGATAATGATAATCTTACTAAAAGGCCCATAGCAGAAAACTATTTTCAGAGCAATACACATATCAAGTTAATCCACAAGCTTGGTATACATTTATCTCCAGCTCTATATGAGCTTCAATATTAAACTTAAAATTAATTTTGTGTCTAACTCTCAAGTTTTGCAAAAACTATCGACCTTTCAAAATGAGGTCGATGTCTTTATTTATAAAAACTATACCTACTAAAAATAACTTAAAAGTTAACTTTAAGTGAAGACAAGAATCAGTAGAGTGGACTCATCCACGTGTAAGCTCATAGTAAACTCCCTGTCATCCTAACGGATTTGCTCGATCATACTCGGACCATTGGGTAAAAATATATTTGCAAGTATGGAGGTACGGAAATCGGAGTTGTTCCATTGGTGCTCTAAGATCATCTTTCATCTCCATTACTCGATGCTTGAACTGATGCATTTTGACACTCAAGTACCACCATAATTTTGATTCTCCTATCGGTCCATTGGTAAACCTTCGCACTTGTCCCTTTTATAAAGTTTTGATTTCAAGAACATCAACTTCAAACTTCTAATCTTATTCCTCTAGATGCTTTATTATGTTGTTGAGGTCCAAGAAATATTCAGGCATACCAAATCCAGGAAGTTGAATATCTTTCATCCTCTATTTTTTCCCAATTACTGAGACATTCCTCCCATTTGTTTTGCGTCTTTTGTTGTGGTGCTGCCACTAGTTGTGTCCAATATTCTACTGCATTTTGGAATATGCCAAACTATCATCCATGAGAATCTTGATACCATACTCCTATTCACTCCAACCCTTCTGGATCTCCCTGATGTATTCAATTTGTGCCAAGTACGTGTGTGATTTTTTATACCACCTAATCATATATTTTTCTGCTATCAGACCAAGCAAGGTATCCTCTTGATATTTTACAATATGAGCCATAAATATATCGCTATATAATTTAATTTGATTGTTTCCATCTCATAAATCTTCCCTCATGAAGGTGATCACCTGTGAGTTACCCTGATAATACTTGACCTAATGTCTGAGATGCCCAAGTTCCACCCTCATGGACTCTACTTGTCACTCGTCTTCTCTTGCCTTGTCGATGGTGGCACTTGATATGGACATTCCAGCTCCAAGTGGTTCACTCACTTTGGATTGCTTGGAATCCAACATAGTTTATTTTATAGTGATCACCACAATGCTATCCAAAGTAAGCCTTCTCTTCTTACTAGTGATTTTGACCACCACTTGCCTCTTTTTGTTTTATGTTATGGCATGCACATTGACCACCTCGTCTACAGGTTTTGGAATAGGTTGGTCCCCCCATGAGATGGTGTTGCTCAGACTACCTGGAGTATGAAAGTGCTCAAGGGATGGTTCCTTACCTTTGTCATCCAATGATACCTGGTTGTTGACGCTTTCTCCATCTTTTCCTGATGCATGCTCTTGGCCTGGCACTATAGAAGGTTTTCCGAGGCTATCTGTGAGTTTAGTCTCTGCATCTTGTAGCACCTCTCCTACCTTCCTGGTGTCAGTGGTGACTTATGTCACATTATTTGCTGTTGTTTCTGACAGTGTTGTCATTTCCTTGGGTTAAGAGGGGGTTGGAGTTTTTGTTGTGGTTTCTTCAAACTATTCATCATCATCTTTATTTTCATTCCCTTGGCTTTTGGGTGTGTCACCTCCAGGTTTCCCTCCAACATCTAAAATTTTATCATTCTCTTCTTTATCCAGGGTCTTTTCTTCTTGGATATAACCCTCACTATTACTTTCATCTTTACTTCTTGAGCTGCTTCTTACTCTGTCTTGTATCTCACCATTTCCTAATGAGGTGGCATCTGTTGTGTCCTGTTCCTCTTCCTTTCTCTCTTGTACACTTACTCCTTCAACTTAAGGTTGTGACCCTTGTCCTAAGGGGGTAGTAATGATTTTAGTTGTATTCAAGTTTGTCCCCATATCCATGGGTTGCAGTCCTTGAGGTAGTTGGGTTTCTTATATTTCTGTAGCAAGTTCATTGATAATGGGAATTGTTGTATTGTCCAAATCCTAACTATCATCATCATAGATTGTAATCATATCAGCTATTACTTTCAATTGTATTCAAGTTTGTCCCTATATCCATGGGCTATGGTCCTTGAGGTAGCTTCGTGTATAATATTTCTATAGCAGCTTCATTGATAATGGGAATAATTGTATTGTCCAAATCCTCACTTTCATCATCATAGATTGTAATCAAATCAACTATTACTGGTGCCAATGAACTTGGGAATGGTGTTACTATCAAGGGTTCTGTTGTTAATAGAGGTCCTAATTTCTCTACCAATACCTTCTCCACAAATGGCTATTCATTTTTTCCCTCGGGTGAAGTGTCCCTTGGTGGTGTTAGTTCCCCCCTCTCCCATATGTATCATTGGAGTTATGGTTGGTGGCCCTAGTACTTGAATGGTAGGATTTTTCCCATGCTCATGTAATACTCTCTTGAATTCTGCTAGGAGCCTTAGTTCTTTATATCTCCTTGCTACTTGCTCTTCATTTTCATTCTGTTCCTGTACAATAGATCTTGTTGTTTGTTCTAACCATTCTAATTTTTCATCTCCTGACATAGCCTTGAATCGGGCCAGGTCTAGTTTCTCTTTCCTTCGTAGGACCTCTTCCTGTTACACACAAAATTTCCACACTACTAAGTGGTGCACTTATGTATTGTATCCTACTAAGTGTCGGATTTAAGTATAAATTATGTAGGTGTCGATTTTCCACATTCCTAAATGTTGCACTTATATTCTACTAAGTGTCGTAATTGAATTTTACAACTCTATCATCATGTGGAAGTGTTGGTCATGTTCCATAGAAACATTGGGGGAGAAAACCCATCATATGGAGGAAAAAATACACTATATCATCATGAGGAAGTGTTGGTTATGTTCCCTAGACAAATTGGTGAAGAAACCTCATCATTTGAAGGTCGTAAAACCACTTTTTACCTTGAGTTTTTGATCATTTTTTATGACTGATGAACCCCTGCCCATACATAGGGAGTCTTAGTCCCTTAATAACACTCCCTGCTCAACTGTAGGGGAGAATTAGTGACACTATGTGCTAATCCTTTGGGGAGTGTTAGTTTGGTTATAACTAATTCCACCTTTTTTGGAGGGAAGGTTTTGGGAGGTTAGAGTTTGTCTGGGTCAAAGGGATTTGAGTGCCATCTATCTTCTTGATACTAGGATGAAGATATTAATTAGTTGAGCCATATAATCAACCATATTCCTAAAATACTCCATGGTGGTTGAGCCTTCATTTTCTATATAAGGAGGCCACTCAAGGGTAAAAGGGGGAGTTCTTAAGAGTATCAAACCTCTTTTCTTATGACATTCATAGATAGTTCAGTAGCATTATGGCAGTGCACGAAAGGGGCTGGATAAGAGGAGAATTGGAGGAAGATTTCTCAACATCAATATGATTTTAAGTGTTTTCCATTGTTTCTCATGAATATAATTGTTATAGCCCTAAAATTCCCTACTCATGCATACATGGCCTTGGCCCTCTTACTTGCATATTTTTCCAAAGCTTGTTGAGAAGCTCTTTTAAAAAAACCATTTTTTAGAAGATGTACACACCATGCACCATTAAAAATTGTGTACATATGCTTGCTTCACCACTACAACTAGTGTACATACACTTGCTGCACCATTACAACCCGCGTATGCTTGCAAAAGTTGCAAAAATTAAAAAGTTGCAAGGAATTCGTTGAAATTCATGAGCTATTGGAAGTTTCCCAACTAATCCACCTACTATAGCCCATCACCCAACCAAATAACCATACTTTTGTCATATAAAAGGAGGGGTTGGGGTCTCATTTCACATCCAAGCATAAGAACAATTAAACTCTGCCCAATTTCACTTCCCCTCCTTGCCCAAGATTTTGCTTCCTTTGTAAGATATTGCCTCAACATTCCCTCATCAGCCCCTTCTTCCTCCATTCAACCCATTCCATTCCATTGAGGTGATCAGAAGGTTGAGAGAAGAAGTCCATTCAAGGTGAAATTGGAGCATGGTAAAGAGGGGATCAGACCAGGTTCACGAAACGGTGGCCGACACAGATTGTAAGTTGTGATCTTTGGATGATGAATAAAGAACCGCATTTTCCTATCCCAAATGATGGTGTTTTGAGTATTTTCATTGATTAATACTTAGCATCTAATATCTAAACCTAACTCATGATTAGAATAGCATGCTTTTAGTCCTTGTTTTCCTATCTTTGGATGCAAGTCAACCTTGGGAGGAGGCGTGCAGTCATTGGAACTAACAAGCTTGAGGAGATCATCACCAGATGTGGGATCAAAGGTATAGTTACCTGATCTCTTCTCTTATTTTATTTCTTTAAATTAGTTTTGGTATGTTTGGGGTATAATAGAAAATCGATTTAATTTTAGACGGTTATTCGCTCTGTCTACACATTGAACCCTGATGTAGTTAAAGGGGGGGTTTTCCCGCTAGAAGAACTGGCGGCCATATTGGGGATTGCCTTTAGGGTTTTTTTAGGGGATTTTGGGTTGTTTGATTGGGTTGTTTTACTTTAAATTTTCTTTCAAGTTTTCTGAGTCTGTCAAAGGATTCTGGTCACCTCTAGGGTGCATACCAGTTGTCCCTGCCCTGTAAAACTGCCTAGTCTTTTCATTTTTTGAAAAGATATATATGTGTATGTGCCCTGTCCTGGGTCAACCCATGTACATATGTGCTTTGCTCAATAAACAACCCACATACATACGCAGGCTGCTGATGCAACAACCCACGTATCTGTTACATGACTTTTTTTGAAAAAGAGGGAGTTTTCCTCTTTCCTGATTGAATTTCACACTTCTCGTAACTTTCTTAGATCAGTCCAGAGTCTCTGTTTGTGGCCATAGCCTAGGTATAGATTCCAGTTTACTTGTTTACTTAGTCTTCTTGTGTTCACCCTAAATAGGTTTTAAGCAAGATGTTGAGTTGTACATCTTCCTTATTGGTTTCTTGATTGAATCCATGCGATCCGTAGTGAGCCAAAGGTATTCTCCAATCTTGTTTCAATATTTTTATCCTTTTTACTTGCTTTGAAAAAAGAAAAATATTTACTTCAATTTTTCTCTTTAAAGCATTTAAAAAAAAAAAAAAATTCATTTCAGTTTGGTAAAGTAGTTAGAGTTGGTTATTTTCAAAAAGGAAAACAAGTCTTTCTTTCAAGTTATTCTTGATTTCTTGAAACATAAGTTGCTTGTAGTAAAGCGAAATCAAGTTTAACGTTTTATTTAGAAATATATTGAAATGTTAGTTAAGAAAAGTTGATTTTACAAAGAGTTAGTTACAAAGCTTTGATTTTAAATTCGAAGTAATTTTGCTTTCAAGTGCTTCAATTTTCTCCTCCTTTTCATCTATTTATAACACCATTTGTTTCACTGCCATACCTTGTGAGTAAATCAAGCCTTTAAAAAGAACGCTTAATCTGAAATACACTACACTTTTTGTTTGTAGGGTTCACAAACTAGTTTAGGGTTTTAGGGCCTTGAATTAGGTTTGGAGAGGAAACTCTTCATGGTCGTTAAATCAAACATTGGAGTATGAGTTAGGGAGTGCTTAAGTCCAGTGTTGTAAAATTTATCCGGGACTCCCCTCTAACATAGGGGATAAACATGAGGTCGCGTGAGGAAAGGAAATGGAAATAACCCCTCCAAAGCTGGACTGAACGTAGTGGGGAATGTATATTGAGGGTGTTTCTTGGGAATAATACCAATTTCATTTTCCTATGAAGCTTAGTGGACCTTGAATCCGTTCGATATCCTATATTGTCTTCTGGACCATTTTCTTTCGATACCCTTGATGGGATTTATCCTTGTTATCCTGCTACGATCCACTCGACTATCGACTGTACCCATCTAGTGACTGACTGCGAGTTGGCAACCTAGTTGCCCATATTCTAGGGACTTATACGGTTGATTGTGGAGGTATACCATGGTACCTGGGGAAAATGTCAAATCACACTTCGCAAAGTATACCCAAAGGGTGCTTCCATGTTAGAGTTTCACTTACACCGATTAGTTTCTCTAGTGTCGATTGGCGTAACTGTCCTTCCTACTATATAGTCGACTGCTTGATTTTTCTTTAAGAAACGTTTAGTGTGTGCTTGGTGTTCAAACACTAGTTAAGACTTACTATGCCAGTTGATCATTTCACAAGGTGGAAGATCAACAGCTCCGCCAGTTGTGAAAGCTTCAGGGCTTGTTGTTGGTTACATTGGAGCCACCTCTGCCACCGTTACGATGAAGACTTGACCAAGAAGGGTCATTCGAAGCGACTGGGATGTAAGAAATTGTGTCCAAGCCTGCTCCGCGAGGAGAATATTCAACTCCAGAGGAACATACCATTTATGACCTTGAGGCGAAGGCCCTCAGGCCAACCAACCCTCCAATTATTGACTTGTCACCGCCAATCTTGATCCAGGTTGTCCTTCCTAAGGTGACACATTCTGAGCGCCAACTAGTCTTACAAGTGGAAATGGAAGAGAATGTTACTACTTCATCCATGAGTCCTCATACTCCCTTTACAACTACTACTGCAGGGGGTATCTTACCTCCTCTCCCACCTTCACTAGTCTGGACCACAATGGTATTGACTCTTTCAAGTTTTGGCAATGGTCTGATACCGTTATCAGCTTCAACCAACACTCTTTTTAATTAGAGTGCAATGGGCCCTCCCTTCTCATATGGGATGCCTGGGTTTGAGTCAAACTCGGTTCTTACCTACTGCACCTTACAGACCATGGGTTTGGGGGAAGGGATCTCGAATGCTCCCGTGAAAGGGTCAACTAGGGGCACTTATGTCCCCTTTAATGATATCCCTTATGGTGGGGGTCATTTATCGCCTCCGTCCCCTTCACTCGGTGGTGATTTTCAACAGCCAATCGGGCCAAACACTAATTATAGGTTGTTTGGTGTAGGAAGTTTAGGACCTTCGTCTTATACAATGCTAGTGGAATCTATGCCATCTCTTTGTTCGACGTGTTTGGGAACAACATGTTTTCTTTGGCTATTGTCTTGGCTGGGGGCAACCCTAGTTTTGGGCAACAAATCCTGGTGTAGGGTACTATTCCTTCGCAGGGAGAAGTGACTCAAGTTTTCTCCACACAGGGTCTTTGGAATCCTTGGCAGGGATCAGTTCCCTTGCAAGGGATGCCGATTGGGGGAAACTCGTTCCATTCTCAACGGAACCCCAGGAAAGGTTATGTACCTATGCTCATTGGATCGACTGGGGGAATCCCCTTCCAAAATCCTTGGAACACAATGAAGGGACAAATCCACGCACAAGCTATGTCGTCCAATTATGAGAGTCAGTCGATGATACCCCAATAGATGGAGTTTCCATATGCCGGTCAAGGCCACGGTTTTTACCATAACCTTGGCCAACAATCCAACTTTTCCTGGCAAACTGGTTCCAATCAAACTTCATGACCCTCTTTCCTGTAAATAGTTCACAACCAAAACTAATGTTTCTGGCAATGCTACATCTACCAGACTTGTCGAGATTACTGAATGACCCA
>JZKD02S2414550.1:11790-28487 GCA_000966675.3 Picea glauca
ATAGGGAATGATCCCAAGATATCTGGGAAGTCAGTATTTTGCCAACCATTCGAACTCCAACTCACCCTTCTAGAAGATTCCTTCTAGAAGGATCGAGAACTTATTCATTTTCCTTTTTTAGAGACATGTTCGCACCCTGGCCATTGACACAGTGCAAGAAGTTCGCAGTCAAGCTTAATGCAGCCTGCGGGAATGAAGGATTCTCGCAAGAGAGTATATATGCAGCCTGCGAACTATTTTCAAAATATGATTTTGAGAAAATGACAAGTGTAACCTTCTTCAGGAAAATGTTCTTAATGAAGAGTTTGATCTTCCATTATCATGACATGATCATAATATCATCTCGATAACCCAAAAATGTGGATAACAGTATGTTTACAATTGTTTTGTTTCTCTGTTATGCATTTATTTCAATGTTGTAGTGTGTGTGTGATTTCATGTGGAATGTATGAATACTGAGAGAGGAGAAGAATGATTTTTAATTGTTTCTCTTTCTAAGAATTCCTACAAGGAGTGCAGTGAACGTCCGCAAGGTGTGTGTTGACGAGGGTTTGAATTTTATCTTAGAAATCTCAGGAGAGATACTGTTGTTCTCATACTTGTTGAAGTGCAGGTGAAGCATAGGGCCGTGTGCATGGACCAATTGAAACTTTGGATTTTGTAAATCCAGATAAAAGATTGAAGGATCACTATTTCAAAGAGTTCACAGGGTTGAAGACTCAAATAACCAAAGGTTATTTGAAGGTTTTTCACAAGGAGTGCGAGCAGGGATCCTTTTGGAAGCTTGAGGTTATAAGTTAAGCTTAGGAGGGATTTTATCCTTTGAAGTGCTCAAAGGGAGACAGAGGCAGAAATTGTTTCATAGAAGTTAAGTTTGGGAGGGAGAACACTGATTCATTTGGACAGAAGTCCTTAAGGAGGGCATCTGGTGGTCAAAACTCTCCGTGGAGAAATTGCAAAGTCGTGAGGACTGTCGGATCTAGAGGAGCTATGAGGTGTTTAGGAGTTGGATGAATCCACCACCTTGACATCAAGAATCAACGTGAATCATTGATCGTGATCAGTTTGAGCCGTTAGATCACTTCAGAAATTCAGGATTCGTAATTTCAGAGTGCAGACCAAAATCCTTGGTCACTCTAGAACCCGAATCGCGAAAAGGATTGCTAAGGGTGAAATTTCGGTATTTCGGGGTTCAACATACTCGAAATATCAACGACAAAGAATCAGGACCCTTGGCATTGAGAACCCTGAAGTCATGAAACGTGATGTGCCTTTGGTGAGAAACATCGACATTTCGGCATTTCGAGGCTCGGCACTTTGAGAATCTTGATGACAAGGAGCCGAGGTGCTTTGCACTGAAAACCCTAAAGTCGCAAAACGTGAAGTGTATTTGGAATGGAATCCCAATATTTGGGCATCTTGGGGTTCGAGAAGTAGAGGAGACAAGTGATTTTTGGAACCGAGACTTTCAAACTCCCGGTACTCAAAATCCTAAAAAAGAGGTCACTGTTTCAGAATTCTGGAATTCGCTCAGCGAGTGAGTTGGGGTTGAGAATCGTGAACTCCCGATACGTGGAGTCTCTAAAGGCCATTGATCTTTCATTTCATGGGACATTGAGCCCATTTTGGCATTTCGGAATTTCAGAATTCGGGGAATCATAAGGCAAAAGGAACGATTGTTGGGTCATTCACTCAAGTCCTGAAAAGCTTAATTTAGTGGCAATAGGTCGTGTGCGTTGGAGTAGTCAACCCTCGTTGACGATTCGCATATCGGCATTTATCAAGAGCTATTGGAATACATCGAGACTCTCCAACTCCCGAAACCCAAAGTCCTTTGTGGCTTAACAAAGGGTTTGATTAACCCTTGGCATGGTTTTAGTGAAGATCTTGTGCGGATCTCAGCCCAAGGGTAGGGGGTCTGTGTCACTTTATTCCATAATAGTACCAATTGTCCCTTTTGAAATTATTTCATTTTTGTACTCTGATCAAAGTAATTCTTAATTATTTTCTATCTTTGATTCATTTTCTTCAATTCTTCGGCTCATTGTTCCTCCAATTTTATCAATTGGTTGTATCTTCTTTGTAAAGGGTAAACATCTTATGCATCTTCAATGTTGACAACATATGTTAATGCATTCAATTCCATATTAATTGGCATCCTTGCTTCTTTTCCATATAGCATCATATATGGGGAATTCTCAGTGCTATCCTTTGGTGTTAGTCTTCTTTCCATAATGCATATCTCAATTTTAAATGCAAATTATTTTGATTGAGATAAATGGTCTTCTTAAGAATTCGAATCAAAGTCTTTTTAGTAGATTCAACCAAACCATTTCCTTATGGATAATAGTTTGATGATTGTCACATAATTATACCAAATTCCCCACAAATTCAGTAAACTTTTACCCAATGAATATTGAGCCATTATTTGTAATGAATTTTTCTCGAACCACAAATCTTTCTAAAATATTTTATTTCAAAATTTTTATAAGCTCATCAGAATCTTCCCTTTTTAATTCTACTGCATCCTTTCATTTTGTGAAATAATCTATTGCAGTGAGAATATATAGATGGCCTTTTCTTGATTTCAGATTTATTGGACCAATCACATCAATTCCCCATTGAGTGAATGGTTCTTCTATTGCTATGATTTGCAAAGGAATTGTTTCTCTCTTCATTCTACCTAAAACTTTTTGACAAGAAGCACATTTTCATTATTCTAGGTGCAATAGTTGTGGGTGAAAAGTGACCACCACAAATTCCTTCATGAAATTATTTCATTATTTTCTAAGACTTTGTATCAACACATATTAACAAAATTTCGTCAAAATTTTGTCAAAATTTCGGAAACCAATACATATTGAATTCATTTCATTTTTAGTGGCCTCCTTTCTCTTATTGACATGCCATTTTGGAATTGGCCTAATTTTAAATAAAAAATTATATCCTTATACCATTTGGGAGTTGATGTAGATGATTCTATTGAAATTGATTTGGTCCCATTTAAAGAATTGGTTCCAACAATAAGCTTACACCACCCTTGTCCTTTGACTTCTTTCAATGGATTGATCTCAATGTCATACTCTTGAATTTTTGCTAGACAATTTTCCTATTTCCCTTCTTTTAACTATTGATTGAGAATCATTTTCATAGGAGAAGTAGGAACATATGCAATGATATGGGAAGAAATAATATAGGCTATGAAATGAGCCACTTCTTTGACTAAACAAAGAGCTTACTTCTCTATCTTTGATTACTTATATATCTTTGAGTACTTCAATTCATAGTCATGAAGAGTTTTTCTCATGAAGCTTACCGGTAATTCTTCTCCTTTAATATTTCTTTGTGTGAGAATGGAAGAAAAAAATATATATAATGAATTTTTTACTAAAATCAGGATTGATCAATACATGTGTTGTGGTGATTGCATGCTTGTTGTTTTTGAATGATTTTTGTATTTCATGGGTCCATTCAAATCTATGATCCTTCTTTAACAAAGCGTTTATTAGTTTAACAATAGTTTCATAATCTGGGACAAATCTTCTCACAAAATTTATCTTTCCAAAAAATGATTGAACTCCCTTTTTTTTATGTTGGTGGATTTAATTAATTAGTGGTCTCTACTCTTTCAGATTCAATATAAATTCCTTCCTTGCTAGCTATGTGTCCCAGTAATTTCTCTTCAGAGACTAAAAATAAATGTTTCTTTGGATTTAGATAAATTCCATATAATCTGCACCACTCAAATACTTCTCTTAGATAGACAATATGTTTTTCTCTTATCTTGGAATAAACAATGAGATCATCTTGGTAATCAGGCATGAATTTCCCAATTAGATATTGAAAGGCATGATCCATGGCCCTATGAAAATTTGCTCCAACATTTTCAAACAAAATGGCATGAAAACATATGCATATGTCTCCCATGGTGTTATAAAATCAATTTTCAACCTATCTTGTTTTGCAACAAGGACATGCTTATACCATGAGAAACCATCTAACATGGACATGAGAGTTGAGTCAATAACTTTTTGGAGTAACATTTCCATGTTTGTCAGAGGATAATTATCTCTTATACTTTCTTTGTTTAAATATCCAAAGTCAACACATAATCAAATTTATCCACTTTTTTTCCTTACAATTAATGGATTGGAGAGCCACACTGAATGTTTGATTGGGAAAATTATTCTAACTTTTCTCAAATTTCAAGTTATATTTTCACTAAGGGTTTCAATTTGGGGTTTATTATTATCAACTTTTGCTTGAATGGCTCGGTCCCTTATTTTAGTGGTATGATATGCTGGAATATTGATTTATCATAAGATTTAACATCATCATAGCTCCATGCAAAAACATCAAATATTATTTAAACAAAGAAATATATTGATCAACTTCTCTTGGTGTACAATTGATCCCAAGATTCACATATTTTGGAGAGATTTCAATTCTGATGTTTATCTTTTTTTTGTTGTATTTTTCATGTAGATTCTGCTTCTTTCAAATCTTTGGTCTTATCATCTCCTGTGAAAAGAGATTCAGTTTTGACACAACTTTTTGAAATAAATGCAATACTTTCTTTAGTTTCACCTGCATTGGAAAGAAAATCATTCAATTTTTCATCATTCTCAAATACTTGAAGATATTCCTGGTTGTCAAGAACTGAGGGTATGGAGATTCTTTTCACTTGAAAAATACTCTTGTTTTGAAAATAATCAGGATTAAATAATGATGCAACAAGTGATAAATAATATGTTTTCGTATTCCTTTCTGTAGGTATGAAATATATACTAAATGAACTAAGAGAATCCATTAGTTCATTTACTCTTTTTGCATACAATTTCAATCTTTCTTTTTTTATCTTATATTTTTGAGTAATATGATTTACAAATCACTCAGAGTCACCAGTTATAATCAAATTTTAATTTTCCATTTCTAATGCTAAAATTATCCCTTGGATCAATGCTTCATATTATGCTTCATTATTCATGCAAGGAAATTCCAATCTGATGGAATGTGGTTGTATTATTGAATCAAGACTTTTGAGCACAATTCCAACAACACTCCTTGAACTGGAACATGCACCATCAAAAGAAATTCTCCAAAATCCTTTAAAATAACTTTTTTCTTTTTGTTTGGGGATATTTGGTTGTTATGTGTCTAGCATGACATAATTCCCTATACAGTCATCAAAATAACATTACATCAATTCATTATATTTGTTCTTAAAAGAGAATGGTTTTATTGGTTCATGCAGAACCCTCAACATTGTTCCATCTTTATTAGGTAACATCATGCAACTCCCATTATTCATGATATACCCTCCAATCAGGGATGAATTTAGGGGCTAAATTTCTCTCATGGGCTAATTTTCCATGGTTTTTCCCGAAAAAAGATTCTTTATTCTAAAAATAATTCACCCAAATTCTATAGGATAAAATTGTTTTACCTTAAAAATCACCAAAAAATTATACAAACTATATAGAATCCTTAGAAATTTGAATATTTTTACAAAACAATCGCCAAACATCTATAGTTGACATATGAAGGATTACTAAGATTCACCAAGTTTTCTACATTTCAAAATAAATTTCCATCCTTAAAATAATCCATGCCTCTAATTAATGTAGATCAATCTCTACCAAGGACCACTCCATAAGAATGATGAATATAAAGCATTGTAATCGTGAATACAATTGTGATATGTGGGGCAACAATTATCCAAGCATAAAAATATTTAATTTCACCATATTCCATAACTATTCTTGAATCAATGGTATAAATACTCTCCTTGGTTTCATCGTACTTGGTACAACCCATCACAAGTGCTTCCATGATTGATAATGGAATTATATTGTTTGTAGCTCCAGTACTAATCATGCAATTATGAAGAAAAACATCATGATTTCTATCATGACATGAAAAGGTGGTATTTTACCTTTTGGTCTGCCAATTGAGTTATTTTGTTGTTGTTTTGATCTTGATGCATTAGCTTCCATTCTATGACTACATTCATCTAAAATTTTAAGGATATTTTTCCTTTGTTGGAGAATTTTCACAACTTCCATAAATCCTTAATTTTGAAAGATCATCTATTACATTATATATTATCTGTCGAGGATTCTTAGATTGACTTGCAATCGACTGCTTCTTATTCATTTATGTCATATTTGTTCTTGACTTTTATTTTTCTTTATTTGCATTTCCTTTTCCTTTTCCCTTTTCCAAAATGTCTTTTACTTTGATTTTATTTTCTTGTTCTCTTGTTTTCAAAAAATTATCTTGTGAGATATTTTTCTCTTCATTCTCATCAAATATATACATGGATGACTGACATTCATTAGTCTGTACATATTCAATAATAAATCCAAAATCTAAATCATTTGGATTTTTCACTCTTGGCACCATTTGTCTGAGTTCATCAGTGGTACCATCACTTTTGATCCTCTTTTATTGAATTGGATTTCTCCTTTTTTCTTGAACATGCATTCTTGGATCTGGAAGAAAATTCTCATTTCTCCTTAATCTCGTCAATTTATTTTTCATATATCTGATATTTCTATTCATTTGTGTTATTTACACTATTTTGTTAGTCTCTTGTGTCATTGTTGGATCATTTGTTACATTAGGAATTATTCCTGTGAGTATCCCTTTGTCAATTCCTTGATCTCCAGTGTTTCATGTTATTTGATCTTTAACTCTTATTAAATATCATGCCCAGGCTTGATCTGAAATAGTGAGTGTATCCATTTCTCTTTGAAATCTACAAAGAATAATATTTGGATCTGCATCAGTCTCCAACATAATCTCTTCCATTTCTATTTCTTTAATCATGACTGGATCATTTGGTATATGATTTTATTGTATTTTATCAAGCGGTCTTAAAAATACAAAATTAAAATAGTGGATCCTTTCACCCTTTTTCAAATTCATTTGGGTGAATTTTGTGAGTAGAGTATGACATTCTTTCAAAGGAGAATACATGGTTAGAAACATGCCTTCCAAATCATCAAAATTAGTAATTGAATTTACTAGAAGAGACATATACCATTCATGGGATTTGTCTATCAAAGTTTGAAGAAATAATTAGACCATTACAACATCATGTTCAACTAGATGAATTTCACACAGGCTCAAAAAATTTGCCATATGTTTCTTTGGATCAAGTGATCCATCTATTGGGAATGTTGGCAATAACCCTTGTGGGAGGTTTGGAAATTGATGTTGCTCACCGTAAATATTTAATGGGATATTTCTAACCCTTCTTCATGGAATTATTTGTCTTATTTCTACATGATTCTTAGGAGAGTATTGATTTATTTCTTCTCTATCATCCATGATTTTATATTTTTCTTCTTTAACACTTTAACTTTTTTCAATTTTTTTCAAGTTGTTTTCTTTTGCTCCTCGTTATCAAACAGTTATATTTTTCCATTTTTAATCTCTAACTTGCCTTATTTGTATTTGTATTATTGCAATCTCTCTTTCTTCTTCACGGACAAGAGTTTTCCAATATCTTTCATGTTCTTCGCGATTTTGGGTTGTTTTAAGTACTAGGTCATATAATTGACGCAACATGCTTGTTTGATTTCCTAATCCAATTTGTAACTGGAGTTGTTTATGTTGAGGCCGAGTCATAAATAATTCTAGTGTAAAACCATCATTTTCATTCTTTTCCCTAGTGGAGTCACCAAAAATGTTGATGTTTGAATCTATAAATATTGAAACAAAAACCTCATGAGGATGGAATCCCCTTCGTTTTTAAGAGGTGGTACTCCTCTTTGAATTTTTAAAGATTTATTTGAAAATTTTTGTGGGAAAAATATACATGCAAAAGATTGTTAATAAAAAAAATCCAAATATTTATTACTCAAATAAAATAAGAAACATCTTTTTAATGATGTAAAAATATAAATAGATCAAAAGTTCATGAGAAAGAGACCAGGAAATCGTAACACAAATCTCACATCCATTATAGTATTACATATTTTTTATCACATTTATGGGAAGATACATTCAAGGAAAGGAAAGAAGTGTTGGCATGTTTTACAAGAAGAGTGTGCTTGTCATTGATGGAAATAACAACAATGATGATGGMAAACAKGAACAATATAATCTYAGGAGGAGAAGCGAACAACATGTAGAGATCAGAAKATTAGGAGAGAGGGTGACAGTGACCGTAGGATCACATSACAGAGGACCAACAAYCRTCTGATTGAAATAAGGTGCACGAGCCTTAAGGMTTTGCACATRCATGAGATAGAACTTACCAAAGTTCTGAAATCCYGAAGTAGTTTGGGACCRTCCATCGTTAAGGAGGATAGGTGGCATAAGATCCACAACTTCRAAAGTTTKTTGATCAAAAGRAGGTGAAATAGCYGAAGTAAATTTCAACCATTAGATCTAGAGGGATACATGGCAACGGATCATGAGCTCCGTAGAAATCACTTCGAGAAGTTTAAGTTTGAGATTTGAAATCCTCGAATCCGAGAGAGYCGGAGAACTAGAGTAAATTTCAACCATYAGATCCAKAGGGATACATGGTGATGGATCRTGAGCTCTRGAGAAATMTCACTTCAAGAATTTCYAGTTGAGAATTGAAATTCCCAAAGCCCAGAGAGCCGGAAAGATGAAGTAAATATCGATCGCCCGATCATCCAAAATAGATCTCAGTCATCGGATCATCTRGAGTAAATCTYAGGCATYAGATCATTTGAAGTGAATGTGGGMTGTTTGATCCAGAGCATCAGTTTGAGATTTGAAATCCCCGAAGTCCGAAGATTCAAAGAGCCGAAATAAATTCTCGACCACTGGATCATCCAAAGTAGATCTCAATCATTAGATTGTCCTAAGAATATATCAAGCATTAGATCATCTGAAGTGGATCTGGGTTTTCTGATCCAAAAGAGACGTGGTGTAAATCTGTGGATTTCAAGTAAAGGCCCAAAGTAAGCCTCAACCGTCTGATTCAAGGGGACACACGTCATTAGATCATGGACTCCAGGAGAAATGCTCTGGGAGCAAGCGAGTGTAGAGGAGTTGAATCTCCTGAAGGCCGAAGTTTCGAAGTGAATGCAGACCATTGATTTGAGGAGGACATGTTGCAGGAATCTGTGGACTCTGGATAGAAGTGTTCTGGGAGAATGTGAAGGTTGAGAATTTAAATCGTCGAAGCCTGGAGTAGCCAAGAAAATCTCGATCGTTGATCGAGAAAGGGGACACAAGACCATTGATCTAATTGAGAGGTAAAATCCCTGAAGTAGAGGTAGAGCCATCGATTAGGAAGTATAGGTATTTGCGGATCATTGACTCCAAAAGATTGACGTATGGAGGAAAGAAGGGTTTGAGATTTGAAACTCCTGGAGTTTGGATCACGAAGTAAATCATAGTCATTGATTTAGGAAGGCCAGATATGATCTGCAAACTTGAGAGGATAGATCTAAATTGTCTATTCAAGAGCACCATCAATATCATGAGATCGATGGTCCCATTGCATTGTGTGGATTGAAGGTGTGCGAACTTTAAAAAGTTAAGGGAGGGCCGCAATTGAAACCATGGTTTTGGAGAAAGGACACATGGAGGCTCGAGGTAAATTGTGGGGAGAAACATAGTTTGATCTCAAACCACCTTTGGTTGTGCCCTCAATCATGTGGTCACATGAGAGCATCGTCCAAGGTCACATCAGTGGAATATTGAGGAAGCAGCTAGCGTTGTTAGGCTCCACATCAAAGGTTACGCATTGAAATGTCAAAAAGCATTTGTGTGTATAATCCAACGACGTTGATCAAACTGAATATGATCGAAGGGTTGTCGTTTCATCTCATGATTTCTTGATCAGTTATGATTCAGTTACACTAACTGAATCATTGTTCTAGGGAATTGGAATCATTTTTATTGAGCGGTTTGAGATTCCCAACTTGGGCGTTGGAGATTTGGAGTGTAACAGATGATGAGAGAAGGCATAAAGGAAAAATGTCGTGACAGAGGCAGGTTGTTGTTTCTTTGTAAAACAATTTGAACTGTATGTGATCAAGAAGACAGCAGGAACAAAGCATGAAATATGCACAGATGAAGAACATAAGATGGACACAGCAGAAATGGTGAAAACAACAGACTGTATGAGAACTTAAGCATAAGAAGATACGAGAAGGAACACATTGATGTAGGCATATCAAAGTAGTGTATCATAAAAATGATGAGATGAGTAAGCCATTGATAAATACCATTTCACTGTAATAAATTTCAAAAAGAAAATATTTATATATCAGGGTTGTAAGGTGGTGCTAGGGAGGACTGTTGTCCTTGGAGTTTCAAGTGGGTGCTTGAACACAGGGAATTGTATCGTCCATCTAGTTATAGTAAAAAAAACCAGGGTGTTAGGGTGGTGCAAGGGAGAACCATTATTCTCTGTTATACAGGTTGGTTCCTGTGTGACTGGAATTTGGGGCTTCCATCCGGTTGGTGCTTCCTTCTAGTGAGTGCTAGAGAAACCAGAGAGTCGATTCTCTCAACAAGTTGCAACTTGTTAAAGAAGAGGTTGTAGCCTCATTTTGAGTTGGTGCTCAAAGAAAGATGATGTACAAAACTTAAAAGACTGCATATCATTTGAAGAAGAAGAGGTTTTCTCCCTTTATGGGTTTCCCCATGAATATCTGTCTATGTGTATATCATATGTGTGATTGATGTTTGTTATTTTTGCTGCTCATGTCTTGAATAATATTGATGATCACTTGGAGAAGGTTAATAATATTTTAATAGGCATAAAATTGGTTAAGCATAGTAACAATTTATTCACTCCCCCCTCTCAGTTGTCTTAGTAATTCCAACAATTGGTATCAGAGAGGGTTCATTTTATTTAAAGGTAGATCAATAATCTTAAACATGACAAGCCATGAAGGAAATTCAACCAATAAGTCTCCTATGTTTTATGGAACAAATTTTTCCTTTTGGAAGGTTAGAATGAGAACATACATCATGGCCTTAGGTGTTGATGTTTGGGATGTTATAGAGACTGGATATACAAAACCTATTGTGTTAGCTTCCAAAAATGATAAGTTAGAATTTAGCTTCAATGAAAAGGCAATGAATGATATCTTGAGTGGGCTTGTTGAAGATGAATTTGTAAAGGTCATGCAACTTGAATCTACCAAAGAAATGTGGGATAAACTTATTAGCAGTTATGAAGGAGATGAGAAAGTAAAAGATGCCAAACTTCAGACACACAGATTGAAATTTGAACAACTAAATATGAATGAGGATGAAACAGTTAGTAAATATTTTTTAAGATTTGAGGAGCTTGTGAATTCCATGAAGAGTCTTGGTGAGAATATTGAAGACACATTTTTATTTCAGAAGATTTTAAGATCTCTTCCTAAGAGATTTAATCCAAAAGTTTTTGCAATAGAATAACTGAATGATATTAAAACTCTATCTATTTATCAACTCCTAGAAAATCTAACTGCTTATGAAATGAGGATTAGCAAAGATAAATCCACCACTATAGAAGCATATTTTAAAGAAGACAAGAATACTGATTCAGAATTAGATGATATTGAGGCAAAATTTGTGAGAAGGTTAAAGAAAGGATCAAGCAAATACCAAGGCAAGTTTCCCTTCAAACGTTTTAACTGTGGAAAGATAGGTCACTTTTCACCTAAGTGTCCACATAAGAATAAGGAACAAAACTATGAGGGTGAAGAGAAGTACAAATCCAAGAGATTTGATAAAAATAAAAGTTTATGTGTAAACAATGATGACTCTTCAGAAGACACAGATAGTGACTCTTCCTGTGAATATAAGGTTAATGAATTTATGCTTGTGGAGAAAAAGGATTATGATAATAAAAGAACAGGAAGTGATGTTAATGATGAATAATTTGTGGTTGATATGGAAGGTGAACTAATCAGTTCTTTAGAAGATATTGACAGACTCAGACTTAAGAAGAGAAAACAAAAATAGTTGTTGATGTAGTTTGAAAAGAATGGTAAAAATCCTAATGAAGACTTTGCCTTGCTAAAAGTGGAGTTAGAAGAGGAAAATAAAATAGAGGACACTGAAACAACAATTATCAGAGAAGAAGGCAAGATGTGAAGCCTTAGAAGAAGAGGTAGTAAAAACCAGAAAAGAGATGGAAAAGTTTAAAGAATTGTATCTCCAAAATCTTCCAAGCATTAAAGCCTCAGCAGAAATAAACTACATTATGAGAAA
Organism: Picea glauca; assembly: GCA_000966675.3. NCBI lineage: Eukaryota > Viridiplantae > Streptophyta > Pinopsida > Pinales > Pinaceae > Picea > Picea glauca. The sequence continues at coordinate 23,995 of JZKD02S2414550.1, forward strand.
AAAGAGATATCCTTTGTTGAATAATGGTTTAGGATATGTAAGTGTTTCAAGCAGCAAACAGATAGAAAACAAAGAGCCAATAAATATGATCAAGTTCCAAGTCAGCAAACAATTAGAACATGTGAGCACTTTGCCACCAAAAGCTAATAAAGACAATATGATCCCTGATAAGAAACAAATATATCAGAAAATGGAGAAAAAAATTCCAAGAAGAAGGCCATCCTTTAGGTACCAAAATTTCTTCCATGGTTATTATTTTTACTGCTCTAATTTTGGTCATAAGATTGCAAATTGTCAAATTAAGTTTAGAGACATGCAACAGAGGAGATAAAGAAATAAACAATATTTGCAACATAGAACTAAACAGCCAATGAGTAGACAAAGTTTCACCAATCACTTTGACCTATTGAACAATGATCTTGAATGCTATAAATGTCATAACTTTGACCACAAAGATGCAAACTACCATCTGAAGAATTACAAAGAAGATCTAAGGATAAAACCCTTAGCTAGAAATGTCAGCACATGGAAAAAGAAAGATAGTGATAAATTTGGTCTAGTACTTTCAACTCAAAGAAAAAATAACCCCTGGTATATTGATAGTGGATGTTCCAAACACACGACTGGAGACAAAAGTAAGTTTCTATCTCTAAGTGAAATCAAATCAAGAAATGTAACCTTTGGAAATGATGCACCAGGAAAACTCAAAGGTAAAGGAATGGTAAGTCTAAGTAATGGAAAAGGGAAATCTCAATATGTGTTGTTTGTAGATGGTCTAAAACATAATCTTCTTAGTGATAGTCAAGTTTGTGACAGAGGATGTAAAGTTGTTTTCACTTCTAAAGATTGTAAAATACAATTTGTCAATTCAGGATAGTTGATTGCAAAAGGCATGAGAACATAAAACAATGTTTATGTTTTGAAATAATAAAAAGAAAAATGTCACTTAATAAAGTATGATGAAAGTTGGTTATGGCATAGGAGACTTGGAAACCTAAATTTTGATCATCTAATCAAATTTAGAAATAGTGGGGCAGTAAACGATCTTCCAAAAATATCAAAGCCATATGATTTTGTATGAAAACCTTGCCAAATAGGAAAACTCACTCGAACATAGTTTAAATCTAAGAAATTTTCATCAATAGATAAACCTCTTCATTTAGTACATATCAATGTATGTGGACCATCAAGGAAGGAATGTACAACAAAAGAAAATTACTTCATGTTGATTATTGATGATTATTCTAGACTTACATGGGTTTCCTTTCTGAAATAAAAATATGAAGCATTTGAAAAATTCAAAGTGTTTAAGGCTCTGACTAAGAATTGAAATCACTGAAGCCCGAATTAGCGAAGCAGTTCTCATCCGTTGATCGAGAAAGGGGACACAGGACCATTGATCTAGTTGAGAGGTAAAATCCTCAAAGTAGAGGTAGAGTCATCGATTGAGAAGGGAAGGTGTCCATAGATCATCGACTCCAGAAGATTGACGTATGAAGGAAAGAAGGGTTTTATATTTGAAACTCTCAGAGCCTAGATCACGAAGTAAATCACAGTCGTTGATTTAGGAAGGCTAGATCTTATCCATAGAATTGAGAGGATAGATATGAACAATTCGTTAAAGAGCATCGTCAAGATCGTGAGATTAATGATCCAGTCGCATTGTGAGGATTGAAGGTGTGTGGACTTTAAAAAGTTAAGGGCGGGCCGCAATTGAAACCATGGTTTTGGAGAAAGGACATGTGGAGGCTGGAGGTAAATTGCAGGGTGAAACGTAGTTTGATCTCAAACCACCTTTGGTTGTGCCAGCAATCACGTGGTCACATGAGAGAATCTCCAAAGGTCACATCAGCGAAAGATTGAGGAAGGAGCTATCACTGCTAGGCTCCACATCAGAGGATAGACATTGAAAATTCAAAAAGCATCTGTGTGTATAATTCAACGGTGTTGATCAAACTTAATCTGATCAAAGGGTTTTTGTTTCATCCCATGATTTCTTGATCAGTTACGATTCATTTACGCTAATTGAATCCTTGTTTTGGGGCATTGGAATCATTGTTCTTGAGTGGTTTGAGATTCTCAACTCAGGCGTTGGATATTTGGAGTGTAATAGATGAAGAGAGAAGGCATAAAGGAAAAATGTCGTGATAGAGGTAGGTTGTTGTTTCTCAGTAAAACAAGTTGAACTATATGTGATCGATAAGATAACATGAATAGAGTGTGAAAGATGCAGAGATGAAGAAAATAAGCTAGACATAGAAGAAATGGTGAAAACAACATATTGTATGAGAACTTAAGAGCAAGAAGATAAGAGAAGGAACACACTAATGTAGGCAGAGCAAAGCAGTGTAGTAGAATAGTGATGAGATGGGTAAGCCATTGATAAATATTGTATCACTGTAATAAATTTCAGAAAGAAAAGATTTATATCATATGGTGGTAGGGTTGTGCTAGGGAGGACTATTGTCCTCAGAGTTTCAAGTGGGTTCTTGAACACAGGGAGTTGTAGTTTCCATCTGGTTGCAACCAGAAAAACCAAGGTGGTAGGGTGGTGCAAGGGAGAACCATTGTTCTATGTTATGCAGGTTGGTTCTTGTGTTACTGGAAGTTGGTGCTTCCATCCAGTTGGTGTTGGAATACTCAGGGAGTTGGTTCTTCCTTCTAGTGGGTGCTAGAGAAACCAGAGTTTTGGTGCTCTCAACAAGTTGCAAATTTTTAAAGAAGAGGTTGTAGCCTCATTTTGAGTTGGTTCTCAAATAAATATGATGTACAGAACTTAAAAGACTACCTATCATTCGAAGAAGAAGATTTTTTCTCCCTTTATGGGTTTCCTCGTGAATATTTGTCTCTATTTATATCATATGTGTGATTGATGTTTGTTATTTCTATTGCTCATGTCTTGCATAATATTGATGATCACTTGGAGAAGGTTAATAATATTTTAATAGGCATAAAATTGTTTAATCACACTAACAACTGATTCACCCCCCTCCCCCCCTCTTTGTTGTCTTAGTAATTCCAGCAAGAATATGGCCCAAATTAAAGAGAACTTTAAAAGAGTCTTTGTATTAAGATCAAATTGAGATTTCGATAGGTCAACTTAAAATATTGTTTACTCAAATGATCAGAGTTCAAAGATACAATTAAAATTAACCCCAAAATAGTTCTCTTGGATTTCTAAAAACTAACCAGTATTTAATAGTCTTATACAAATAAAATCATTCGTCCAAATGCACTGGGATTGGGGCTCCCTTGGACCATGAAATATAATGTAAAAGAAGATAAGATCAGAATGTGAACTGGGTGTAAACAAATAAAGATTGTAATGGAATCTCTCCTCATTTTTAGGTCGTTGTTTCTCTTATATTTTGTTTGGCTACAATTTCTTTACCAGTACCAACTGCTTTTGTTTGGTTATCTTTGGTAATCTTGATTAAGGATGATTCTAACCATTTTTCAATATAATCAAGTAAAGGAGCAACTATCACTTCTTTCTTAACTTTTGTATCAAATAAGACACCTTCAATTTCTCTATAGTCAATTGAAATTTTTTGTAATGTAATTTCAATGTCTTCATTTCTATTTACATACTCAAAAATGAAACTTTCAATGTCTTGATCTGTATATTCAACCATGTTGTTGAATTTTTCTACTGATGATCCTTTCAATATTTTTACATATTCTTCCAAAAAGAATCTTGTTTCAAGAGTTGAATTCACAATTACATTTGGATGTTATACTTCAATAGTAGTGCCAACAAGGTCTAACCATGTAAATTTAGAATAAGATTCAACCTTTTTTCTAAAAAAATTTAAATCACCTAATAATTCTCTTAATATATTGATCCTTTTTATCCAACATGCCTTCAATTACTTGACACGAGTCAGAGAGGGAAAATATTCTTGTTTTCTTTGGTACTCAGTCATCCTTGAAATGTTTGTAACAAATGTAGAGAGTGCATCCTTATAAAACCCTTCATCATTTGTTAAGTCATCTTGTAAATACTCCCTAGTATTTTCAATTTTTGAACCAAGAGAAACAAATTTATTTTCCAATTCCCGGGTTTATAAGATAAGAGACATTATTTTCTTAATATTTTCTTCAATAGAATTCCTGTTCGTGGAAAGTAAACTGGATGCCCATTTTATCCTTAGGCTTGATTTTGGAGTTTTGTTGGAGCTCTTTCCAGGTTGGTATGCTGAAACTAGAGTTGCAAGTATGAGAGGTGGAATTATAGTAGATTCTAAATCTTTGATTTTCTCTTTAATCCATCCATTCTCAACTTCCATATCATCTATTGAAAATTCCAGAGCATCACGTGTGGCTTTATAAAACTTGGAAATTCTAGATGCTGGAAAAATACTAAGTGTTTGCACCTAATTCGTCACTTGGTGAGAAAATAAAGGGTGCTTACATGCCCAGTTGGGTCTTGCTGAGCATGACAGCTGTAGAGGAAAGGGTTAGAAAAAGAACAACAAAACTATAAGCAAGAA
>JZKD02S2414561.1:0-10810 GCA_000966675.3 Picea glauca
TTTCATGAAAAAAAATAAAAATAGGAAGAGATGGGTTTTTTTTTCATAAAAAAAAAAAACTATGCTAGATTTACGGATGGATGAACCCATGAAATGATTCATCTTTTGCACTTATTTTATTACATTTATGACAATTCTTGTTGCAATTATGTTGTTTCATTGTTTGAAAAAGATAACATTTCCATTGGAGACAGTTTGTTGCTACTTTTAAAAGTTTGTATTTTTTTTGCATGATAGTTAAACCACATGCATAGCAATTATATCGATAAATCAATGGGAAAAGGAAAAGGCCTTCATTTCAATAGATCTCGCAAGCCTGAAGTACAATCTCACGTTAATATTGATATTGATCATGATGAAGTTGAAGAGCATGTGCATGACATTAATAGTGGTGTCTAATTTGAGGTAATAGAATTGTTGTTGCGATAGTTAATCTGTCCCAATGTTTAGTCATAATTTGTCATGATTAAGATGTTATTTTTGACTAAATTTGATTGCTTGCAATATTATTTACTTAATATTATTTGAATGGTAAATGTGGATCAATTATAAAAAAGAAACACTAAAAGGTAAAGTCCATATTGAAAATAGATCTTTCAAAGCTAAAGTTCAACATCATGATGACAATTATATTTATAGTGATGATGATTAATACAACAAGTATGTGTAGGACATTCATAGTGGTGTCTAACTTCGACATGTGAGTGAAATAGTATGCTAACTATTATAATATAATTGTTGTAATAGTCAATATGTCCCTATATATTCATGGATCCCTTCTTTCTGATCTCAGCCCCCAATTAAATTATATGATTTGAGCGCTCAATGATAGAATTTTCATCTCATCTAAAAGAATAAATTTGTCTTGAGATTAAATGATTTTTTGTTTCGAATGATGATGATTGATGTTTCTTGTATTGATATAAGGACACATTAGTAATTCCTTATCTAGTGATTGAGGGATATATCAAAAGAGTTATAGGGATAGAGTGCTTGTTGTTATGAGTTATGCATGAATGAGACTATTGAATCCTCAATATGATTGGGGAGGGTACTTTGACTAGGGAGACTTCCATAGGATCCAATTTTCGCAATACAGACATCCTCAAGGTAAAGAGATTCATTTTTGGAATGACAATTTCTTTTTTCTTTTAACTATTGTCATTTATTATATAATGTAGGAGCTCTTGTTTAAAATCCCTTGTGTTACTTCAAATTTATAGAGAGTTTTATTTCATGGTGTCATAGACTATAGGGAACACAAGCCTTCTCTTCTATATCAAAATAAAAACTTTAGGTTTGCAACCTAGACTATGTTGGTAAGGCTGCTTAAGAAAAGTTGGAGTCCAATGGGGTTATGTAGTAGTAAATAAATCTACATTGATTTTGAGTTTGCAAATATATAGGATTAAAATAGTTATGTGTTTATTAGGAACTCACATTTTCACAATGTCTTGGGAAGTTTAAACTAGCTTCTTTTGAATTTTTTATCATCACAATCTATTTGTTAATGATTTTACTCAGGACAATGTCAGTGATCCCAATCTATTTGTTAATGATTTTACTCATGAAAATATCGGTGATCCCATCCACTTTCCAAATCACCCTCCTCAAAAGGATCCAATAAAACCACTTGCAATGGATGTGAGCAGTAAAATCCCATTAATATATCTATGTGTGTCATGAAGAGATAGCATGCCCTATGTCTAAGGATGTCAACATCAACCATATTCTACAAAGAACCTATATCCAATTCATAGAATAATTTATATTGTAGTTTGGTTGGTGCGAAATCCAACTCCAAGTCGGGTGAATATGTGCAACTAAATAAACCTCCACATAACCCATTTCCATTTTTGGTTCCTATTCATTATTTTAACTTAACTTGTTTATTTGGGCAAAGCCCAATTCCAATATAGGTTCTATATAGCTAAACAAATCTATGTATGAAACCTATCCAATTCTAGTTCTAAACTAGGCTATGGATTGGTTTGTCCATGCAAATCCCAACTCCAAGATGAATTTTGTACAACTAAAAAAATATTTTAAAAAACCATCTTCAATTTGAATATTTTTTCACTATTGTAGGTGATCCACATCGATATTAGTGGCCACCCACCTATTCCAACTGGCTCCTCTTAAGAGTTTTTAGTCCAGTACATTATTCCATATTTTTTTGTAATTATGGGTTCTACACTCTAGTGATATATGAAGCCCTACACAGCTTCCATGTGGATATTGGTGGCTTCCCACCTAATCCAACTAGATTATTTTGGAAGTTTTCATGTCAATACATCTTTCTATACTTCCAGGATCGTTTTAGTGCTCTAAAATGTGTTTTTTTTTGGATTTCCACATTCAAACTATATATGTATTCAACGTTTGATGGAATAATGTGTATTTATCGAAAATAACTTTCCAACATGCTAGAATTCGCCTAAAACAGAGGTCATATGCAAAACTTACGACCCCGGGAAGGTGAGGTACCAACTTACCCATCGAGGGCCACATAACTTTTGGCGTTTCATCTCCTAGAGTTAGGATTTTGGATGTCTATGGTTTTGGAATTCATGAGTAATTTTAAAAAGGCCTATGGATCCTAATTGTAATCAATCTACTCAGACAGATATGTGTAGCAACAACATCTCTTCTCAGAGATAGCTATCACCATTCGAGCAAGTTGTTTTCAATTCTGCAGTTTTACAGTTTCAACCTATTTTATTTATTCAATAAAAGTTATTCTTCATTGGATATATGTTTTTGTTCTCCATATCTCTATGTTATTGTATTGATTCTATAACTCCTTTTGTTCCACTCATAAATGTAGATCAGTGGTATCAAAGTGGTATGCTCTTCGTTTATTTTTCTTCGTGCATGTCCCCAACAAGATCTCGATACAAGAGGTTGGGACTCAAACCAGTCGAGCCTTTGCAAGATCGTCCATGTGGAGCCTTACAATAACCCATGGGGGACAAGAATAAATATGATCGATAAGGAGATCGTCTTAAAATATTTCTTGAGGAATCCCTTATGCGAGAAATGAATGAAATAATGGAGAACTTTTCATAGATCCTTCGGAAGTTTCCCATAGGAGACACATCTTCATCAAGCGACCATGAAACCCCATTCAAGGTATAAGTAAATTTTGATATTCCATTATTTTAAGGACTGATATATGCGGATGTTGTAGATAAATGGTTGAATCTTCTCGAAGGGTATTTTTCAGTTCACAATTTTTCTGACAGTGAAAAGATCATTTTTTCACTCCTCAAGGTCATCCCCCATGTTAGGGACTGGTGGGATACTTACTCTGATCAAAAGGCCATAGAGGAATCTACAATATTTATGGTGCCCCCCACATGGGATTCCTTCAGGGATTCCATTAAAGAACAATACTACCATGTTGGAAGCTACGAGGACGCGTACACAACATGGACCATGCTGCATCAGGAAAGGGGCAAGATAATACTAGATTTCACCAATATTTTCCATACCTTGTGCACCAAATTGGGTATCAAAGACTTTGAACAACATATGGTTCTCACATACCGCAACTTTCTACATATATACATTCAAATATAAATGAGTTTCCTAGACATCACATCATTAGGTGTGGCTTATAGATATGTTGTAAAGATTGAGAAAAAAATTAAGAAAAATAGGCAATATTTTGGATCTACAAACTCCTCATAGTCGAAGTAGGGAAAAGGTGGCCCCAACCCACAAAAAAAGGGACATATCAAATATGGTTGATCTCAGGACAACCAGTCCAAGCCAAAACCCAAGAAGGGTAATGAGAATTTGAAGAAGGACATAGGAAAATGGTGTGAATACCAGAAAAACCCTTGGCACAACACCGAAGAATGTCGCTCCAAGCAGTCACTGGTGGATGAGCTGAAAGATTCCAAGTCAGAGGCATATTCTGACTCAGAATGAAAGTGAGAAAGTGGGAATAAGATCATTGACATCAAACCCAATGCCATTGTCTCTACCACCAAAGTCCAACCAAGAAAACCAGAAGAACCAAAGGAAAGGGAATACCCCTTTCACTCACAGATGTGGGTAAAGGGGAATCCTTTTATTTCACTGTCGATATTGGTAGTCAGAAGAACCTGATTTCAGTAGAGGTCGTCAAGTGGTTAGACCTATCAATAACACCACACCTGCATCCCTACACCATCGGCTAGCTTCGCCAAGGATAATATCTTCCCGTCATCCAACAATGTCGTCTTCCCTTCAACATCAAGCCCTTCAAAGACGAGGTATTGTGTGATATCACTCCCCCTCAAGTTTGTGATATTCTTTTAGGCCAACCATATTTGTGGAAGTGACATGTTGTGTATGAGTCTAGACCCCGTAGTGTTATTATTAGTTTGGGTAGATAATTGTATAGGATACCATAGGTAGTGTCGTCTACCTTTATTTCTTTAATATCTGCTAAGAAATGAAGTAGGGTCATTTCACAGATTGGGAAGTTCATCTTCTTTGTGATCTGTTCTCACAGTAAGAAGAAGGTCACCGCCACATCTGTGACCTCTACATAGAGCCTCTCTTTGCAGCAAAAGAAAATGGATGGGATCGTGGAGGAGTATAGAGACATCTTCTCCTCACCCATTGAGATACTGATGCACTACCAAGTCAATCATCCAATTTATATAACCCCCAGTGCACCACTTCCTAATGGACCAGTATATCATCTCTCATTGATGAAAAATGAAGAAATCAAGCGATTGATCCAAGAGTTGATTCAAAATGGGAACATCATGTTAGAATATGATGGATGTGCTCATTTTACCATAGATAATATCACTATTGTGAACCAACCATAGGTCGAAGCCTCCCTCTAAGCAACTTAACCTTGACAGAGAATCATTCTGGAAGCAAACCCTAGGCTATATATCCAAACAAAGGGTGGAACACCTTTCTCCAAGGATAGCGCATGAAAGAAGAGTTGATCAGATAGTCCAAACCATAACCAAGACATAGTCCAAGCCAAATTGTAATATTCTAGATGCAGCAGCTGCAACGACAACTATCCTCCAAACTTGCGCAAAAACTGGCTAATTGCAGTGTGCACAAGTGAGCTCTGCAGTTCCAAGAAATGTCTACCAGAATAAAGACTGGCCTCGTGTATTTATACTAAATCTGGAAAACTACCTGGGCCGACTTCTCATTCTGGGTGCCTATTTACTCATTATATAATATTTCCTTTAGTTGGCTTCTCCTCTTGGAGGTTAATAACCTAATACAATTTATCCTCTTGAGCCGACTTGTCTTCTAGGGTTATTAGACAACTAATTAGGGTTTCTTCTTGCTTCCAATAATATTCTATTCTTGTCAGGTTTACACATGGAGGTAAATACCTCCCGCAACTACCATAATATAACCACTCCCTCCTAGCTAGGGAGGTATTGAAGGTAATGGTCTTGAGCACAAACATACCATTCACCTAGTAGCATCAACATAGTCACATAGACTATCTCATGACTATATCATGAGAACCATCATCACCATTAGTGTCATCAGTTTCATCATCACTCGAAACCATACTCCATCTGAGTAATCAGACATGATGTTAGATAAGTTACTCACTCCATAGAGTGACACAACAACCATTATTCTAATCCAGACATATGTCCTAGAAGAATAAATATCCTGAACCATTTTCCGTCTGGGAAATCTCTGCCCATTGATCATCCATCTAGTTGATAATCATTCCCAACACTGGTGATAGTATTCAAGGCAATTGGAACAATATCATTCAATAGAACACAATTGTGTCTATCCATAGTAGTACACAACTACAATCCAGTGGTACACTACCACACCAAGTAGCACACATATACTTGATCAGTGACGTAAAGTCACAATTAGTGGAACACATCCACCATGGTAGCATACATCTACTGTCTAGAGACATACACTCTCCATAACAATCATCTAATATCAACCTGCATAGAAAACATTGTTATGATATAAAATGAATCATCTAGGCCATTTTTCCACTCACATTTGTGAGATCTGGAAGAGAATCTTCCCTTAGAAGGTAAAACATCAATGATGATCTATCTAGACTATTCTTCTCAAGAAAGGAAGAATATCTATCCCGATTTCTGAGCCTGGACCATTCCCTATCCTGGGCCATTCCTCCGGCACTAAACAAAGTGCAACCTGGAGAGAATGAGACTTCCCTAGGGAATGCCTATCCCTGATTGTTGAACCTAGACCATTCACCTATTTGGTCCATTCCTCCGACACTAAAAAAAGTGAAACCTAGAGATAATGAATCTGCCATAGGGAATGACTATCCGGACCATTTCCTAAGGAAATGATTGTTCTGCACCAACCTCCAAAACAAACCATTCTTCAAAACTACTCACAATTGTGATCTTCTAAAGAATGACTATCCAGTGAGGCAAACCAGTCTTCTTGACCACTACTAAGAGTGACCATCAAGAAGAGAGATTGTCCTATATCATTCCCCATGTTAACCACAATGGGAAATCAATGTCTATGGTACATAAGCAATCCATCAAACCATTTTCATTACAAAAATGACTGTTCGATCTGGACCATTTTCTGAACTGGAAAATGCCCATCCATCAAAAATTTCAAACCACTTTCCAAACTGGAAAGGAACTACTCATCCTGGACCATTTTTCAAGCTAAAAAATGAGTTTCCATAAGTCAATAACACATCAGTTCTCCCTCTCGACCTAGGAGTCATCTCTTCCTTTTTCAATAAGAAAGTCATCTACACGAGCTCTAGCTTGAGTACACAAACTCTTTCATCTTGGACAAAGGCTTTGCCAAACTATCTTCTTATCTGCTCAGTTGTGGAGATGTATATTGGAGAACCACTTTCCCTTTTCTGGACTCCATCACGGAGAATTTAATTCTTGATATCAAATATGCTTCGATCTTTCTGGAACACTAGTTTTCTCTAAAGGCTTCACACAGCTCTGATCAATAAAGTATATCATTGTTGGGTTCATCTTTTTTTCCTGCTAGCTCATAACATTGTGGCAAGGGTCAAACTAGAACATATCCAAGGGGTACTTCTTCTTCCATCTTGAGAGTTTGTCATGGATTAGAAATCCATCATCCTGAGCTTCTGAGTAACCATTTTGATACAATATATTTGTTATAGAAATTCTTCACCACACTTTTGTTGTTCATTGGAGGTTCTCCACCAAGTTGTCTTCTTCCATCTACATACAAGGGTCTCTTTCTGGTATACCTCAAATCCTTGAGGTTTCTATACATACACTCTTTGTTCAATTATTTTGGAGAACAATCTTTGCATTTATCTAATGTCAATCCCATGGATATTGTGGATGATATAATGTCTCATGTAGAGGTATTTTTGGTTTACTGAACAAGCAATCATCATAGTCTTCTCCATCCATATGGGAGAACCTCTAATTATGGATATCGCAATGCTTACATTCATAAGTCATTCATACATTGTTCTTCATCACAACTTTTAGTTCCTCTACTTGATTGCTTTTAGTGAATTCATAACAGGCTGGTAATCTTGTGATTCTTGATACAATGACTGTTTGTTCTATATTTTCTTTCTTCCTTGGAATCTTCATGATCTTCCTCATGTTTCTCTTTACCTCTTTGGTCCATGGAGTTTTATATAGATTCCATGATCTGAAGATTCCAACTTCTTCCTTTCATCATAGGATCATGGATGTGGATGGAAAACCAAGGATACTTTAAGCTTTATTTTCTAAGAAGGCTTCCTTTAAAGTCAAACTGAACATGAATTGCTTTTCATGGATACTACCATGGATATATACTTCATCATCTTAAATGGATCATAGGATTAGCTCCCTCCAAATCCTTGCTTAATGTATAAGTGCATGCTTTTCTTTTGGAAGTATATAATTATCTCTCTCCATCTAACATAATCCACACTTCCATCTGCATCCTTGTTTCCTTCTGCAAAGTGTCATAAGTTTTTCTCCAATTTCCTCTTGATCGTTGACTTCTCTCTGTCTTTACTTCTTCTAGGTTTCTTCAAGAGTGATTATGATTTCGGCTTATCTTGCAGATGTTTGATGTAATTCATCCCTTCATGTGTATTTTCTAACTTGTATTCATAATGATAACAATCCTTATCTTGTTGTTCTTCCATAGGTATAGTTTCTCTTGGAACATATTATCTTCTAATACATATATATCCAAGATATGTACAGAGACTATGCAAACAAGGTATGTACAAAAACTATGAAGAATATTGGTACATTGTCTTTAGAAGAAGAAGTTTTTTTTATCCTTCTTGGTCTTCCTTGAGGGTTTACTTTCTTCGACAATTGATGCTTTATGTGTCTCCTTCCTTTAATTTAGCTTAGGACAATGACTCTTGTAGTGACCATATTTTTGACAATTGAAGCATTGTATTTACGACATATCCTTCTTTTGATTTGGCTTCTTCCCAAACTTCCTTTTGTTCCTGAAATTCTTGAATCTTGTTGTGAAGGATTGATCATCATATTTCTTTTGAGGTTTCTCTTTTGTACTAATCCTTGATTCTTCTTGTGCACAACAAGTCCAGAGTTCTTCAAATGTAGGATACTCCTTCCTTGTGTTCATGCTTGCGACAAATGCATCCCATGTCTTAGGAAGACCATTGAGTACTATATTTACCAGTTCCTTCTCTGAGGTGATCTCTTCAATAGATTATAGTTTATATCTTAACTGAGATATCCTCACAAAGTATGATGTTATGTTGTCATCATCATTCATCTTCATATCTTGAAGTTCATTCTTCAGACTCATTACTTGTCCAATGTTTCTAACTAAGAAGAGGTTTGTTAGAGAATCATACTTATTCTTAGACGAATCGAGATGGGGCATGTAGGGTATAAAGTGGTATTTTATAGAATCCACTATGATACTCATGGCATTGATGTCATTGTATTTGAACTTATCCATAACTGCAACGTTCTATGGTTCCTTCTCTTTTCCTTCTTCAAACTTTGGTTCCATGATATTTCCTTTCATGATATCCAACACTTTATTCTTGGCAAGGATGAGGTCAATCCTTGTATTCCACACTCTAAAGTTAGAAGCCCCTTCTAAGTTGTTTTCTGACTTCATAGAGTAACTCATGGTTTCCTTGACTTGGTCAACCCTAGATTTGACCAAAAAATCAAACTTGACATCTTAGCTTGCTGGGAGTACAAGGACATGGGCTAGTGATGCAGACCCCCTACCTTAGTAGGGTCCACTGATCTCCCAGTCTCTAGATCGCTCTTTTCTCTGAGCCGAAATGGATCTTCAAGATCCTACTGAAACCCTTTGAACAAATCCATGGGTCCCTTCATCCTCTAGCATAGGCCTTGAGAAAACCTATGCACGTGCTCAACTTTCAATACTCTTCTTTGTTCTGAACCAACACACCTTTTGCATTTTGGGGTTTTGGGACTCCTGCATGCGAGCTCTCCTAGGCTCCTTGTCCCTCCAACTCCCGGTTGCCGAAACGCCAAAAAGGGATTAATGACTCTGGATCCTCCCTTAGCCTTCGTCCACGTGACCACCACTCTGTGACCACATGCTTAACATCAAAGCGCTACCAACTTTTTGTTATTCATGGAATTGCGATGCAAGAATTCCTCTTGTTCTCTGTCTTTTGAAATGTCAAAACCCGAAATAGGGCCTAACTCCACAGCTCCTCCCTTAAGTCGCTTTTCATATGACCAATCCTATGACCTGGCGCTATTCCTCCGAATGCTTTCAGGTTCTCATGATTCATGATTTCATGATTCCAGCTGCAATGATTCTAGATCCTTCAAACTCCCGGATCCCAAAATGCTGAAATCTACCCGTGGCCATAGTCCACTTTTCAGGATTTCGTAATTCGCAATTTCACGATTCTGGCTGCAGACGATTCTAGTTCCTTCGATCTCCCAGACCCCGAAATGACAAAATATTCCCCTTGAGGGATCAATGGTCCAAAATCCTCTTGAACCTATGATCACGATCCAACTGGATTGTTGACCCACAACCTTTCGAGATTTTTCCCAAATTTTGACCACTCCTTTGACTTCCGTCACTCATATCCTCTGACTGATACTTGGGACCCAAATTTCGGCATTTATCTCTTCATGAATTCGAGAGTTGCGTTGACCATGCAAATCTACCTCTTGAGTCCCGAAACCCCAAAACTCGACTGGGGCCCAACGGCTATTGTCCCTCAACCTTTCGGGAATTTTTCCTTTCGCTCTTTGGGATTTTGCGACTCACAAAAATCCATAGCAGAGAGTTTCCTTACCTTTCGAAACTTTGATTCTCGAATGCCCGAGGCCTCACCTCCCACGTGATCTATGGCTAAGATATTCCTCAATCTAACAGCTCTGGATCTTTCACAATTTCTCGAACCGGGAGTTTGAAACTCTTGATTCCAAAATCACAACCTCCTCTACTTCTCAAACCCTGAAATGCGGAAATGAAAAAATGTCGAAATGGGCTCAATGACGATTAGCCCCTGACCAAATCTCGGTCCATGTGACTGCTTCCTCCATGACCACAACCCTACTCCAAAGACATGTTGCGTTTTGAGACTTCGGGGTTTTCAATGCTAGGTGCCCCGGCTCCTTTTCATCAGAATTGCCAAAATGTCGAACCTCAAAATGCCAAAATGCCAAAATTCCACTCCAAAGGGGGATCAACAGCTCCTATTTCTTCTCACCCAATGAACACTACTCCTCCTGAGGTTTTGAACACTAAAAGATACTCAATATTAACTTCCTCACAGATCTGCGAGATCTAATGGCTTATGGGATTTCACAGTTCTACA
>JZKD02S2414583.1:0-12450 GCA_000966675.3 Picea glauca
TATGATCCACTGTGGATGTTGTGAATGGGTGTTGAAGAGAAAAAAAATGAGCATATTTGGAAAGGCAATCAACTACCACCATGATGACTGAATTATTGTCATATTTAGGTAAGCCCACAATGAAATCCATAGAAATGTCCCTCCAAATAGTTGGTGGAATCGGAAGCGGTTGTAGTGTGTCCAGAGCTTTGATAGTTTCCCCCTTGTTGCATTGACAAACATCACATTCAGCCACAAAGGTGCAGCTGTCTTGTTTCATACCATCCAAAAATAAATAATGTTTAACTCATTCATAGGTTTTGGTAAACCCAGAATTCCTTGTTGTGGGTGAAGAATGAAGCTCAAAAAACACCATGGATTTAAGTTTTGACTGGTGGTCTAAATATAGATGACCTTTGTAGTGAATCTCTTCATTGTGCCAAGGGTATGCTGGAGAAACTGGAGAATTTTCTTACAATTGTTGGATCATTCGAGAAGTTTTGGGGTATTGCAGCCATTCCTAGCAAACAACTTGGACCTGATCTGGTACAATGAAGGAGAGGGGAAAAAGGGATCCTTCTTATTCATACTTTCTGGACATAGCATCAACCACTACATTTTATTTTCCCTTCTTATAAATGATCTCATAATCATATCCAAATAGCTTGGTCACCCATTTTTGTTTCTCATGGGATGGAATCCTCTATTCTAGGAAATACTTGAGGCTCTGATGGTCGGTTTTAATTTGGAAGTTTTTCCTTAATAGATAAGGACTTCAGAGATCCACAACATGTAGAATATTCAATATTTCCTTTTCATAGATTGATTGGACAAGATGTCGCTACGAGAGTTGTTTGCTAGTGAAGGCCAAGGGTCTACCCTCTTGCATGAGTATTGTGCCAATGTCTTTCCTGGAGGCATCACATTCGAGGACAAAAGTATTTGTGAGTTTAGGAAGGTCCAAGATAGGAGTTGTGCACATGGCTTATTTCAATGCTTGAAATTATTGATCAATTGTTTGATTCCAAGTGAAAGCATTCTTTTTTAGGAGAGCAGTAAGAGGCACTGCAAATTTTCCATAATTCTTAACAAACTTGTGATAATATCTTGTTAAACCAATAAAACCATGCAAGCTCTTGAGATTTTTTTGGCATGACCAATCCTACATAGCTTCAATTTTCTTAGGATCCACCCTTACACCATCCTTGCCGACAATATGACCCAGGTAATCCACTTCTGAATCTCCAAAGGCACATTTGGATTTCTTGAGAAAAAGCTGGAGCTGAGAGAGTAAACAAAGAACTTGATCCACATGGGTGAGATGGTCTTCCCAGGTTTTACTATAGATGATAATATCATCAAATAAACCTAGGACAAAATGAGAGAGAAAAGGACAGAAAACATGGTTCATGAGACTTTGGAAAGTGGAGGGAGCATTACACAGGCCAAAGGGCATGACCAAGAATTCATAGTGACCCTCATGAGTGCCAAAAACAGTCTTAGGAATGTCTTCCTCTTGCATATGTATATAGTGGTAGCCAAAACATAGATCAAGTTTAGTAAAATATTGAGAGTTAGAGCTAGAAGCCAACTCAAGACTGTTATTTGATTTAATCCTAGCACACCTTGTTTTAAAATACTTAAAGAAAATAGTTTTAGAGAGGAGGGAGGATCACACTCTTGATATCAATGTAACTCGATGAATGAGCTATTAAAACCCCTTCCCTATGTGCAACAGATCAGGTAAATAAAACCTCAGTTGGAGTAAAAAGAGTATTTGATATGATTAGGGAGAACTGAATGGAAAAAAAATGACAATCATCAAAGAGAATATTTTCTTTAATATACTTTGACTAGTAGAAGAATAAACCTACACACAGAAATCCTTTCCGAACCATATTTAAAAGACTCAAACACACATGTGGCAAAGATTGCACTATGCAAAATAGAGAAACCTTTTCAGCACATGCATACAATCATATGAGAATATAACAATAATGATATGTTCAAGATGAGGAAATAGAAGTGATAAACAAAGATGAGATATACACACCAACCTTCAACTTTATTAACAATTGAAATATTTACATAGGTAGGATGGATCAAAATAGTCTTATAATAAGAACCTTTAAGCCAAAATAGGGATCCAACCCATTATTTCTATGTTTCATCAAATATATAGTGTTTTACATTGGTTACATGCATTTATGGTCAACCTACAAATGCTCAGGGCGAATTTCTGCCTCTAACTGTTGATATACAAAGCAATAAACAACTACAAAAAAAAGAAGATCCTAGAATTAAGGCAAAAACCTTGCATAGAAAAAGATTTTTGGTTGACTTTATTTCCACTTGGATGATCACACTACAACTTCCTCTTTATCCCTCCAATATATACTTGATCTTCGATGATCCACTCTAATCAAACCTTTGACAACTCACGTATCGTAAACGATCTACATAGTTATCGTATCCCAAGACAGACTTTAGCTCCAAAAAAGGGTGTATTACTCCATAATATGATCCATAAAGTGCTTACATAGTTTACAACCTTATTCCATCACTAAAATATGAAACTGTGTCATATTTGCAGCAAAATCGGCTACTACAGGTGTTCCTGTAGCGCCCTTATTTTCGTGTGTATGAGACTGCGGGAACTTCCTGTAGCAACATACAAAAAACTATTTTTACACGTTTTCAACTCCTTTCCTTGCCCAGGTTATAGTTGATCATAACAAAAAGAGGAATGAAACCTTAGATACAAGAAACAAAAAAGGTTTCTTCCATTATCCATCATTTTCAGTCATAGTTTAGGATTTTCATTGAAGGTGGAATTCTCAAACTGAAAGATCTCCTTGAAAAACTGATGTAACTGCTTCTGCGAGAAAATCCAAACTATTCCTTCTAGTCTGCTGGGATTGAGAATGAGTTTGCATTCTCGTGAGATTATCCCCTTTATATCCGATCGTAGGGTTTGGGCATTTCTTATTCTTTTTACCCTGTTTTCTTTTAGCAACTATATCTTTTCATATAGGAGTCTTTTTATTTATTGTCAGACCTCCCTTCTTATATTTATTTCTCTTAAGATTGGTTACAAGCATTTTATTTATTTTTTATGGCTTCTCCTTAGGATTTACATATTCCTCATCAATAATGATGACCTTCTCTTTAATGGCAGGATTATACACTGCTTTGGACTTTAACCTGAATTTATTTTGAGGCCTAGTGCTCCTTTTTATTACCAAAATTTATATTTAGAAGCTCTGTCTTCAGAGGATCTTGAGCTAGAAGGAATGATCTCTGGGGTATGCTCTTTAGGCTATACAGGATCTACAAATTCCTCTGTTGTTTCAGGTTGTTGATCTTCCATGAAGACCATAGGTTTTTCCAACCTTTTGGTCCTTTTAGAATAAGTCTTTTGTGAAAAAAGAAATGGATGCTTACCTCCAACTAGGATATGAGAAGACCCTTCATCTGCTTGCTGGCTAGTTGGAGTACCTTTCGTAGGATCATCTGAAGTCTTTAAACATGCTTCTCTTTTACCCTTCTTTGAAATGGCTAGTTGATTGGCGATGGGTGAAGATTCTTGAGTTGGCACAACAACTTTATCATGCGACTGTGAAGCAGGAGGATTCCCTTCCTTCTCAAACCTTGTCTGGATCAAGAATTAATCACATTTCGACCTTTACCCATCTTGACTGTCACAACCAGAAAGATAGACTCTTTTCTGCAAAAAAGGATATGTTTGTTGTGCAATGAGAAATACAGGGGATTTTCTGTCTCTGTGGATGAAAAATAAAATTGACCAGCTGCAAAAGTAACAAATAATGCACCATATTTTAAAAGAATTGATTTGAAAAAACCTCATCCGCGTGACATCTTGGACAACTAACACATACAGTTGAAAAAACCCCACCTTCACATGATGTGACTGCCAATTGGGTACCTGATAACTATTTTGAATATTCATTCATCCTTGTAGTACAATCCATGACTTCCGAGTCTCCCAATGATGCTGAAAATGATCACAATTAGGGACATGTGGAAGTTCCTATAGCACTCAACAATATTTGTCCTTTTACATTCTTCGATGGATTTGTCTTGAATCAACAACTTACTAACTTGGGTAATCATGAACCATAAATCATGATATGACATATAGATCAAATGAAAATATTTAAAGATAATGATGTCATCAAACAATCATACAAACATGTGTATAATTTCCTCTATCCCCCTTTTACAAGGCTAAGAATACCTCATTTCTCTCAACATAATACTAATTTGACCCCCTAATAAGATTTTGAACCCTTAATCAAAATAATGATTAGTATTTATAGCTTATACACAAATTTTGAAATGTAGAAACTAGGAGATGAGAGATGACACTTAGCAGAACAAAATAGGTGATAACATTGAGCACCACTTAATTCATCCAAGAGATCATCAATGAAAGGAATGGGAAATTTGTCTTTGATGGTGAGTTTATTGAGGGCGTGAAAGTTGGGACACATATGCCAAGTACCATTTTTTTTTAGTACCATGACCATAGGGGAAGAATAGGGCATGTTACTAGGGCGGATAATAGTTGTGGCTAGCAATTCTTGAACAATTTTCTCAATTTTATTCTTTTGGGAAAAGGGATGACGATAAGGGTGAACATTGGGAGGAAGACTACTGGGGATGAGAGAAATGGAATGATCATGGACACCGTGAGAATGAGGAATTCCCTAGGGAGTGGAAAAAGTAGCTTGGTGTTTGGAGATGATACATTGGAGGTGAGGATGCACCACAGGTGTCTCACTTGCTTGAATAGAATGGAGTTGGGAAATAATTTTAGAATGACCTTTTTTGAGAAGTTTTTCCATTCGATGGGAATTGATGATCTCAGGGGATCCTGCTATGATTCCTTGGAATTTATATTGTTGTCCCACATGTTGGAATTGCGTGGTTAATTTCTTAAAATCCAAGAGGATGGAACCAAGAGTGCGTAACCATTCCGCACTAACAACAATATCACAACCACCCATGTAAATAGAAAACATATGATATTTCAGGTGGTACTGCCCAATTTGGAGACACACATTTTCAAAACACCCCCAACATTTCATGGAACCTCCATTGGTATTCATGATTTGAAAGTTGTTGACTGCATGTATATAACAATGAGTTTCTTGGGAAACATGACGGTGAATAAAATTATGAGTGTTGCCACTGGAAATTAAGATGATGACCTTTCAATTATTAATGTAGCCAAGGAGCTTGAGGGTTTGGGGATAAGAGAATCTAGTGAGAGCATTCAATGAAATGATTAGTTCTACTTCTGGTTGGTCAGAGGGTGGAGTAATATTAGTTGGATCGGGTAACTCTGCCACAAGGGGGGTCTCAAGATCTTCTTCAGAAACATCCTCGGAGATGGCCATAAAAAATCTTTGTTCCTTACACTTGTGCCCCGAAAAATATTTTTCATCACAATTATAACAAAGGCCCTTGAGTTGGCATTTCTCTATTTCATCCCAAGTTAATTTATATATCTTGATAAGAGTGGGAGGAGGGACAGTGTTAGTTGTTCGAGTGCAAGGAACAAAGGAATTTTTGTGGGTTTGAGCAGAGACAATTTCTTGGGATTCCTTAACACACTGAGTAGCTTTAAACCAAGTGTGAGGGTGATCCATGAGGACCTGGGCTCAAATTTCCTCTTTGAGTCCACTGATAAAACATTCCCAGAAGAAGGAATCAGACATGCCCTCTATTCTGAAAGCCAAGCGTTCAAAGGAAGATACAAAGTCTTCCACTGTGCCATATTGATTCAACTTGGTCAAACAACCAAGATAGTGGGTGTCAGTGTCAAAGCGGTCATATAGCTCTACCACAAACTGATTCCAATCAACATAACCCTAGCGTGTTTTTCTACGCCATTGCCACCATTGCCAATGTTCTGGATCCAAAAAGAGGACACCATAACGAATTTTTTCCATATCATCAGTAATTCCATGAAAGGAGAAATAATGTTCCATTTGAGTAACCCAATCAGTGGGATCATGTTGGAAGCCACCCATTCTGTCAATTTTTATCAAATTCAAAGTCACCACAAAGAGATTATATATTTCTATATCTATCACCACCTTTCATTTTTAAACGCTTATGTTTCTGAGCTTCGAGGCGATGATTGGGTTAAACTTATCTTATTGAGTTTTTCGTTTGCATTTTCGTTTGTTTTGTTTTTAAATTCATGACTATAAGCATGAATTTAAATAAAAACTTGGTTTGGGCTTTATATCTTCTACCTAAGAAATTTCACTTTGAAGGCACCCATATATTGCTAAGTTTCAATTTTTATGAACTTATTGATTGTCTCACTACCGTGATTTTTATGTATTATGGGTATTGTGACTTAATTGGCTCTATGGTTGATCATTGGTTTTAATTTGTGAAATGTTTGAATGCACAAAACATTTAGTTTAACATTTGATATGGGTCTCATGCTCTCAACAATCATATCAACACTCATGTCGCTTGGTATAGGCATGTTGTAACAACGATTTCAATCTACCTTGTTGTCTTGAGCATTAATGAAATCATTCATTATTTGAATTAGTGTTTGGTACTATTGGAGGGTTTGGTATTCATCATGGGTAATGGATCATAGTTATACGAGCCCTCTAGTTTTTCATTTTCACCAACTCATTTTACCAAGTTATGACAGTCCCCAAACTTTGCAGTTTTTGTGCCATTAGAGTTTGCAAAAACCTCTCTCTGCTACTCATCTCTTGGAAGCCGAAGTCTATCTCCTGTGATATATACAGTGTCTACTTGATAGTGACCATGGCTCTTGTGGTTCGAATTGAACCAAATGACTCTGAGTTTTTTTTTTTTTCTTAACCCATAATTGCATACCTGAGACATGTTTTTACGGGAGGTTTTATGGGAAAACAGTTAACAATTTGGGGAAACTGTCAGAAACCCATTTCCAAAATGGGCTCATTTACTCTCTAGGTGAGTAGTTTCTCCAAAAACTAGACCGTTTCATAGATACGTCTCAACCTTTGGAGGGAAAGATCTCATAATTTTCGTTTCGGGTGAGGTAAGCGTTTTTTGTTTCATTTTTTCTCAAAGATTCATCTGTCTGCTCATGTTATTCATAGGGTTTGATCTGATCATGTAATTATACTTGTTAATGAGTCTTTATAAAATGTCAAAATGCTATAAGAGACAGATCATCAACTCTCCACCGAGCCTTTTTCATCATTGGCTTATAAAAATCCTGTTGCTATCTCACCTGTCACAAATTGAGGACAATTGTGAGAGTTTCTTGAGCTGAAAATAGTTTTTCCCACGCCAGCAATACATTCAACCCACCTTTAATTTTAAACCCTAGTTTGGACAGACCAGTGACTAAAAGTCAGGGTTTCAATTCACCTGATGGCTGTGAAATTAATGAATCTGTGTCTATTGCTTTGAAAACCCCCATGGTTAAGAAATCACTATGTATGTTTTTGCCCAAGAAATCATTGGAATAGGTAGAGGGAGAATTAAAAGGAAAAACTCCCCCTATTCTTGCGAATGAACCTAATCAGAACCATAATGATAAACCTACTATAAGGAAAATTCGTAAGGTAAGAGATCTGGTAATATAATCATAAAAAAAAAGCAACCAACTTCAAAGCCATCATAAATTTGGAACTGTTTGATCCTTAATTTGCTAATTTCTAATGGTAATAATGATTTTGTTTGATTTTATTTCATTCTGTTATGAAAAAATCGAAATAGTAAGATTTAGTTTTGATTTCCTTTGTTAATAATAAGTAGCCAGTCTATTTTTGAATAATAGTTAGCATTATTTTCTGAATATCAAATATGTTTTTCTATCTACAAGAAATTGATGATTATGATGTTGATTGCATGAAGCAAACACCTTGGATCATACACTCTATTATTCTGTAGTTGCTTTCTTTTATTTTCATAAAACTTTGTAATAGATTTTGATAAATCAATTCCTACGGGAATAGTTTCTTGTTATACTATTTTTGAAAAACAAATATATTTTTGGGGGATTACACTCTATCTTGCATGATAAGAGTTTGTTAATCCAGAGCTAGTTTAAATATTGGTCACTCTTAGTAGTGAAGGACATCTTTGCTGGGATACATTATGGACACATAATTTTTGAAGACTAATATGGAGAAGTTGTTCACTACTGGGCTTTAGACCTGTGTGGCGCTCACCCATTATGTTTTCACATCTATTTTATGAAATGTTATTACATTTGAAATAGCTTTAGTCTGATTAGCGTATGGTATTTCATATTATTCAGCACATTAATTATGTCTGTAATTTGTTGTTCCATATTATATCTGTGATCAATCTTTCATTTAAATATTGTTGATTAATGTTGGATATTGGATGATGGATTATATGAATGCTTGGTATTGAGTTTTCTTTATTATAAGTATTCATTATCATAAGATCACTAGATCTGTACATTTATTAGTCTATTGTTATATTCTTGTTCCTAAGCACCTTTGAGTTTAATCTGGGAGTATTGGCATCGTTCTCTTACAGGTTTACCTCATAGGCAGGACAGCCTAGAGCTTGAATTGCACATGAGGATAAATTCATTTTAGTTGAATAATTACAGGTTAGCCTACTTGTTCTTTAGTTAGTTTATTTATCAATGGAATAGGAACAAATTGAATCAACTTTGACTATTTATCTATTCTTATTTCAATAATATTTGATTAGTATTCTTTAGTTTTTTTTTTAGATTTTAAATATTAAACAGAAAACAGATAAATGTATGTTCTGTCTCTATCCATTTTTTTTTTGTAACTAGGAGAATCGGTAACAACAATAGTATCATACTCATGTGACATGGGGTCGAATCATGTCAGCCGCCTTATAACCCCTAGGGAGAAACTGCACCGCTCGCAAGCACGTCCTACTGATAAATTGGGGTGAGAATCGACCTTGAGACCTCTTTTTATATATTTCCTTCCATTTACACGGCACTTGCCAATCGGTCTACACCCCTACAGACCTTTCTTTATCTATTTTATAAACACTTTCAAAAACATTTATTTCGCAAGATATCTCATAAATCTTGAAAATTGTATATACATTGTTCATAATCATATGCACATATCTATGTTTCTATTTTGACATTTGTAAATTATTAAATTCATATTCATAGTATCACAGCCTTATAGATTAGTTTCATTTATTTCTTATTATTTTTAGGACTTTAGTTGGCCAACGAAGCCATTAAACTCATCGGGTCATTTAATTCCAAACGGCTTGGGTTATTTAGACAACCTCGGTCCAGATTTGACCATCCAGTTGATGGTGTGTGATTCACGCCCATCAACAAATGGCGCTGGAAGGAGGGCCGAGGTAATTTTAATGATTAAATGTTTTACCCCTTAGCCTGTCATAATTCCAGATTTATAAAGTCTTCTTCTGTGTCATCTTGAAATGCACTAGAAGGTAGGCCAGACTAACAATCTGGCCTTGTAGGAGTCTTTATTTCGAATGTATTTAATTCCCCATGGCTCCCCAAATCACTATGTTGGAACATGATTTCCACTTCTCATTACCTGATATTCCCAATGAGACAGTCTCTCGCTTGTCCAAACTCACCTTTGATGGTGAGGGGGATGTATCTGCTAAAGATCATATTAACAAGTTTTTTTGCAAATGCATCAAACATGATATTTATGATTTAAAGGTTTTATGCGGATTGTTCGCTTTTACATTTAGGGGTTGGATTAAACATTGGTTTGAGTCTTTTCCGGCATATCTCATTTTTTATTGGTTTCAATTTGTAGAGGAATTTTTAGATGCTTTTGAAAACTATGATTACAATCAATTATGTGAATAATTTCAGACTTTACTAATCAATGACAATTCATCTCCAGAAGGATTTTCAACAATAATCCATCGTGTTCTCTGTAAATTTAATCTTGACAACATATCATTTGTTCTAAATCTCCTCTATGATGCTTGCATCCCTTTCATCCAGTCATATATAATCATGAATGATGAATCAATTACAAATCCTATCACTGAATTGTGAGAAGAATTGTGTTCATAGGATGAGAGGAATCCATCAAAAAATTTTGAACAAGCAAGGGAGGTAGAATCTATTGAAAAGGTTCTTACTGATAATCAAATTGTTTTCTCCTCTGAATCATTGTATTTTCATTCCTCGACCATCATGGAAGAAGATTCGATGTTGGGTCAATGTGAATGTCGTCATTCTTCTAACTCTTTCTCTAATCAATATTTAAATTCAGTTATTGAAGAACACTTAGGTGATGAAAACAATCTTAAGCTTTCTAACATTCCAATGAAATTGATTAGAGATGTAGATCTGCAATTGGAAGAAGAAACCTTAAGCCTTCATCCACAAATCATACCTTATCCACATGAAATATTAGATGTTTTTCACGAAATTTTTGAATTATCTATCATACATGAGGCAAATTTAGACGATCATATTATGTTGAAGGATTTATCACCAAAACAGAGTGAAGTTTTTAAGGAAAGTGAAGAGGAATGTCTTGAGAATAACATTGTTAAATATCATAGCTAAGGAGATTGTTTTCATGTGTTTATTTCTGATTCCTTTTACTCTTTATATCCCGATCTCTTCTTAGATTCTGGTGGAATTTATACTTTACCCACAGTATCTTACTCTTTTTCATCATAATCAAATCTTTTCGATATGCCAAAATTCGGTGAAACTAATTCCAAACATAACATTTATGAAGTCAGATTTGATGCTCTTTCACTTTCATCACACACATGGAAAAAGGACATGTTGCAAGATGATTTTACATGGTTTATTTTTGAAAAAGACAATGCACTCATTCCTATGTAGATCAAATATTCTACATTGCATATTCATTCTTTTATTATCTTGAATTTTAATGTTTATGCTTCACATTTTGAAACAATCAATCTCATCAAAGGAAGCGTTCAAACCAATGATCTAATTGATGTCATGAATCCTCTTATGATGTGTTCCCCATTGATATATCTATTTCATCAAAGTCATAGTTTGCATCATGATTTTTACGACAGGATCTTAGAATGGCTTGAAACTTTGTATAGAAAAAATCTTCATAACAAAGATAAAGTTGTTCTTGCTTTGTTTCTACCTGAATATATAGGAAGTAAGCATGACATGATTTCTCTAGATCCTCCATATGAAGAAATTGATGAACACTTGGAGAATTTTTAGGAGGATGGGGCACTTCGGCCTCGACTGATGGTTATGTCAGGTCCCCATAATCTTGACAAGTTTTCCAAACTTACTTACACTCTTCCATTCCATTATGACCCATATCACGACAAGATTGAAGAATGGTTGGAGGATTCATACATCAAGAAGTTTCAAAAGAATGGTAAGGTTGTGCTTGCTCTTTTTTTAAATGAATATATATGAGGTAAGAATAACACATTTCTTTTGTATCTGCAAATACTACAATCTTTCGTTCTGATTTTTGACTTTCTACTCCTTGCAGGATTAAAGATACTCTTGTGGCTGCACTGGAAATACGATTTTACTTAGCGTTTTGATATATTTAGTAGTTAGAGTAGGTTTAGGAGTAGGTTTCCTTTAGTTTTATTTCTCACTGTTTATCTTGGTAATAATGTAGTTATGAACACAATAGAGCACACAAAAGGAGCCATAATATGATTGTTGTCAGAGAAATCCGCTTTAATCCTTTTCTCTCTGCTTTTCGTTGAATATTTATTTTTAAAAACGCAGTATCATCATGAAAATTTTAAATGAAAAGTAAAGAGATAAGTAAATTTGAACTGTCATTTCAACCCTAACGCAAGGTGCCATGAGTAGGACTGCACTCATATTTTTAATTTTCTTTTTCGTTTTGATTTTGGATCTTTTCATTTTTCTTGATTTTGATT
This sequence comes from Picea glauca, assembly GCA_000966675.3. NCBI lineage: Eukaryota > Viridiplantae > Streptophyta > Pinopsida > Pinales > Pinaceae > Picea > Picea glauca. The sequence goes on from JZKD02S2414583.1 coordinate 11,911, forward strand.
TGTTTTCTAAATAATTATGTCTAAGTCACCATTTCATTTGTGGAATGGAATCAAAATTCTCATTCATTAGCAACAATTGATAACTTCCCAAGCACCTGAGCAGTAAGTGCTAAAACTCAGATCAACAGAAGTAAGTTTATGTTCAAATCAATGTTTCTGGTTTCTCATTGAAATTACAAGAAGACGCGATTAACATTAACAAACTTCTAACGCTGTCCCTGTTTTAAGGAAAACAACTCAAATGTACCTTTCCATCCTCGATATGGTTTCTTAACAGAAATCTAAGTGTCAAAATCATGATGAAGGTCATCAAAACAAAAGAATAATTTGTAAATGATCGAAATTTTTATTCTGAACTATTGAGATTTTCAGTATCACCTTGCCCTCTTGAATATCATGAAGTTCTGGAAATTATAAACAAATTATAGAGGGTTGAAAGCACTGTAATGTGTGAGAAGTGTTTGTAAACCTGTCGAGACACTGAACGGGTATGTTGGCAGTGGTTAAATGCATGCATGATTCCAAGGCAACTTCGTCGGG
>JZKD02S2414594.1:14676-28482 GCA_000966675.3 Picea glauca
CAAACAAAAGCCAAGAACAGTGTCGCAACTATAGCAATTGTGTTGCAAAGTCTCTTAAAGTCACGTATATATAGATAAAATAGTCAACTAGCCGTTAACACCGACCAATGAGATAAGTAAAATTTTCGTCGCTATTGCTAGGAAAGATCGTCGCTATAGCGACGAAAATCCTGACTAGGTTAAATTAATATTTTCGTCGATATTGCAATGAACTTTCATGGCAATATCCACGAAAATCCTGCCCTGTTTAAAAAAAGATGAAACTAGTGGAAGCGTGGAAAATTTTCGTGGAATAATCCACCCATATGTAGTAGTGACATAGGGAACATGGAATTTGAATTATAATTATCAGCCTCTTGTATATATGCAGCGAATATTTCATCTTGGATTTCTGGTAGCTGGAATCTTGTAAACAACCTTGAGATCATATGATTTATGGGTACATTGTCTAGATCTAGAAATTTTGTTGTCATGTATATACCCACATGAAAATAAAAGCATTTGATAATTTTGTAGTACCATATTGTTGCGAGAACATTTACCATTTCTTGAATCCAGCAAGATTCAGGTGGCCAATCATGTTCCATGTTGACAAAATAGATTTTAACCTTTAGATCTTCATGCATATATATCTTGCAAAGATCTATTGGTATTCCAAGAGTTGGTCCTATATTTCTAGACCTATAGGCTTTGCATTTTGTTTTCCATTGATTTCTTTGAAGCCTCATACCAACAACCTTCTTTATTTCTTTTGCTGAATTAGGTTGTTCTTGCTCTAGAATTCTCATTCTATAACTGAGAGTGGATAAACTATCTGGTTCATTTAAATGAAATTTAGCAATATCAGGATCAAATAGCTTTACCTTGAATGCTTTTTCCATTTCTCTGGTCATTGCATCTGCTAGCCAATTTGTGTTTCCAGGAATCCATTCGACATCAAATTCGTATTTTTGAAACCATATTTGCCAGGAAAGGAGTCTTCCTCTAGCCAATTGTTTGCCAATTTTAGTATTTAAGAAATACTTGAAATTCATGCTGTCGGTTCTGATTAAAAACCTAACAGGTGCTAAATAGATTTCAAGTTTTTGGATTCCATTAAATATAGTCAGAGTTTCTTTTTCTACTGTAAAATAGGCTTTTTGTGCTAAGGTAAATTCACTTGATTTATAGGCACACATTTTTTCTTCATTCCCCGCCTTTTCAAAAAGGACAGTAGCCCAGCATAAATCACTAACATCTGTATGGAGGATAAGAGAATTGTTGCCTGGAGGCTTAAGGTCTGGAATATTTTGAAATTCTACTTTCAGTTGACGAACCGCCTTGGTGGCTTCATCAGACCATCCACCATTAAGATGAGTGTGTATTTCTTTAGTTTTTTCGACCAATCTAGGAATATACTTATGGACATAATTCAGGATGCCGAGGAATTTCTGAATTTGCTTGGTAGAGTCGAGTTGATCTGGGAATCCTGATATTTTCTGCACTATATACTACTGCAACTATATTTTGCCGTCTTCTAAAATAATACCCAAGAATTCAATTTTCTTGTCAGAAAGAACAATACCATGGAGTTGGCATTCAAATTTGAATATGTCAAGATGCTTAAGATGCTCATCTTCAGATAAACCGTGTACGATAATATCATCTATATAGACAATAATAAAATCATATTTACCAAAAATATTTTCCATTCGTTGCTAGAAATACCCGGGAGAATTTTTTAGACCAAAAGGAACAACGTTCCATTGATATAGTCCTGCTAGACAAGAGAATGTTGTTTTATGTCGATCATCTTGTTTAATCTGAATTTGATAATACCCACTTTTCATATCAAATTTGGAGTAGATTTTATTGTTTTGGATCTTTTGCAGAATAACTTCCTATCTAGGGAGCGGATAATTAAAATCCTTGGTTATGGCGTTAAGTGGTTTATAATTAATGACCATCCTAGCCTTTCCTCTAACCATTTCTGCATGGTTTTTTACTATAAAAGCTGGACAATTGTAATGAGAAGTTGATGCTTCTATTAATTTGAGAGCTAAAAGTTCATCAACCTATTTTTTGATTTCTTGTTCATCTGTAGGAGTGTAAGGGACAAGTTTTTCTTTTACTCCATTGTCATGTAAAATCTCTATTTCTTGTTCAGGACTAGCAATATCCCAAAATTCTTGTGGATTACTAGAACAAAACTTTAAGATATCAGAATAAATACCTTGATGTTCTGGTTTGAGATATTCTACCCTTGCTTCTTTTCTCTTATTCTTTACATGTTTCTTTTCTTCATAGAAATTCAATACTTGTTGCCAATCATCTGAATCATTTTCAAGTCTGCGGGTTCCTGCATTTTTCTTTACTGCTGCATATTTTTTTTCAATTGCAGTATTTTCTATTGTGAGTCTAGGAACAAATGTAGCTTTCTTTTTTATATTACATATAAATGAATATTCAATTAAGGTTACTGGAAGAATTGAATACATAAAAGGCATGTCAAGTAAAAGGGTATTGGATGGATCAAAGTGTTGAACCACGTTGATTTTTATCTGCTGACCTCCAATTTTCATGCTTATATTATCTAAATAATGGGTCATCATGACATTCCCATTTAATGTTTCTGACCGAGAATCGTCTTGTTTTCTTGATTCTGGTAATATTCTTGGAAGGATCCTTGAGAGTACTCTTCCCCGAGAATTACCCCATAAAACTTGGAATCGTACCAAACCTTTACCCAGAGACTCGACTAAGATCAAGCACAATTGCCCAAGAACTGTCTGAAGGTTCATGTAATTCGGGTCTGGAAACCTTATGAAATAAATAGTATCTCTCTAAGGTCTCGGAGTCATGGGAGTTTGAATCTCTAAGAGGTTGAATTTTGTGATTCAAGCTCAGAAGGGATAGTGAGTCCAATTATAGAAAGAGAATACCCTATTATTTGGTAGACAAACAGTCAGAATCCTTTCAGAAATACCCCAGATCTGTCAATACTGATAGATCTAGAGAAGGAGCGAAGGCGTTAACACCTCGACCCTTTCAGCCTTTGCAAGTAGCGATGGGATCCAGGATCGTAGATTCAAGGATCTGACGAAGCTCTATTGACCGTCGATCTTAGCCTTTGCACATGCAGGAGAGTAGCATTTCATTGATTCGTGACTTGGAGTGGTCAAGGGTAGGATTGCACGAACTCACGATTCATGAAATCGCGACGTGATCGTGGTCGTTGGATCCAAGCCACGGGAGAACCGTTGGATCAGAACCTCCACGTGGTATCGCATATCGGGGGTTTGAAGGTTGAAGGAATCTCCTTTCGACTGAAAAAGTCGTGAAGTGTCGAACATCGAGGGCTCGTGCGAACATGTGTCATAACCATTAGGTGGGGACCACGTGGTTGACAGGTGGTGTAACAACAAGTGCCTAGAGAAAGGTGGGAGCGGGTGACAGGTGGTGGACACATGTTGCCTGGGAAAGAGACAACCCATTGTTGACTTATCATGGTTCAGGGTTTCATAGGGTGAAGAAGTTGCCCCTTGATTTCTAAGGTCACAAAATGTCGAGAGCCGAGGTCTCATGAAACAGGCAGCAATGACACATCGCGTAAGAAGAGTACAACGGAGGAGACAAGTGGCGTGTACACGTCGCTTGGCAGAGTCCATGTAATGTTTACCTCTTGTGTTTCAGGGATTCGAAAAGGAGGAGCACGAAGGCTCAGCACTCCAACTAGTGAAGTATTTAGTTGTGAGTAGTGTTAGTGTTTATCCTAGCCTACGGTTATATGTAGTAGGTGCTAGGGAGTAGGGAGCCATACCCGTATCACATCTTGGGTATCGGCGTTTGGTGAAAGAGGAGTCGAGAGCCTTGACTCCCAACTCACGAATTGCGAAAGGCGCTTGTGATAAGGCCAGGTTGTGGTTTCTTGGAGGAGGATAAGGGAAGGGATGGGTTGCGCTAGACCCCATAGAAATTCAGAGATTCTATCCCTCGAAGGAAAAGACAAAAAAAAAATTAGGTTTTCATACTGGGTGTGTGACAAATTGGTATCAGAGCATGGTTACAACACTTGGCCTGCTTGGGCTCATGAATGAGTTGCACAGAAACTCCATTTGAAATACTCTTAAAAGGAGTAACCCTCTACCTTAACCCCCTTTATCAAAAATCAAAGTTAAGAATGAAAATTCCTATTGTGTGTATGCATTTGAAAAATAAGAATTATGAGCTGGATATAAATGAATATAAATATTGACTAACAAGAAGTGTTTTTCTTGCACACAAGCGGACAATCAACCACGGGAAACTGTAGATGCATAGAATGGTGATGCACCACGAAGTGGGGGATGGCTCCTGATCTAGTTGATACTGTGAGGAGCCTCATGGTCGGACTATAGAGCTACAAGGCCTACAACAAGAGGTTGATAAAAGAGCAAGAGAAGCAAACGGAAATTAATGCAGTCTTACTGCATAGTTTATCCGACATACAAAGACAATTGCAGCATGGACCTGACACCAGTCATGCGGATCGACGACAGATAAAGAAAAGTCGAAGTCCACCTAAGATGTAGAAACGTGGTCTTTTAAGTGGCCACATTGGGAAGAAAACCCCGAGAAAGGTCCACCCCGGAGATAAGGGAAAAGAGTCGGATGATTCCTCTGGAAAGGAAACTGGTGACTCAAAGGGATCTTCTAGTAGTAGAACTAGTTCTTATTCCCGAAGAAAATGGAAGAAGCGAAAGCATTCCAAAAGTCATAATCTTGAAGAATTCAAGAAGGCCAAACCACCCTTTTTTGATGGTGAAATAAAGAAGGTGGAGGAAGCGGAGGACTGACTGCTTGGACTAAAGAAGTATTTTAGAGTCCATGACTTCTCAAAAAACTTGAAGGCCCGAGTATCCACTTTCAACTTGAATGAAAAGCTTCCATTTGGTGGGAAGACCTTAAGAATGTAAAAGGGATTCATGAAGAGGACCTATCTTGGGAACAGTTTGAGAAATACTTCAGGAAGAAGTATCTATCGGAAAAGTATTTCGACGAAAAGACTAAAAAATTCTATGAACTCAAGCTGGGGCAATGCACCATAGAGAAACATGTCAACAGATTCCTTGAGTTGCTGAGGTACGTACCCTATATAAAAGCAGAAAAGGAAAAGGTCCAAAGATTCATCAGTGGACTACCTAAGGACTATCAGAAGAGGATTGAGTTTGATGAGCCAAAGACCCTAGAAGACACTACCTGAAAGGAAAGATATTGTTATGAACAACTTGGGCATCGGATAGAACCTTGCGAAGGCTAGAAGCAGAAGAATAGTTCAAGATTCCAGAAAAAGGGGTTTAGATCCCCAAGATTTAAAAACTATAAAAATGACTCAAGGATGAGCTTCCCAACCTGAAGTGTACACCAACATAATTTTCCCTCATAGAGAGGAAATAAACCTTCTGGATCTACCCCAGGAAAGATTGATAACCCAAAGAGAGAACCCTTGAAATGTTGGGGTTGTGGAGAAGAACATCTACTGAGGGACTGCCCACACCGACAATAGAACAATCAGAGAATTTACAATGTTCAAGAAGCTACCACTGTCAATGATGTGGCCAAGAGTGTGCCGCATATTTATGTAGCCTTGGATAATAAACAAGCTGACCACCAAGCTTCAGTGGTGGAGATGGAAGGTATGATCACCAACCATCTAGTGTCTATTCTAATTGACCCTGGTTCAAATTTGAGTTATATAGCTCCTAAGGTTGTTGATAAGTGTAAATTACAGCCACATAAACACACCAAGCCATGTTTGGTACAGTTAGCCACTGGCACCAAAAGAAAGGTAGTGGAGGTCATACCAGCTTGCCAATTCACTATGGGTGAATTCCCCACCCAAGCAACTCTTAACATACTACCCCTAGGATTATATGACCTGTTGATTGGTATGGACTGGCTAGCCACATATAAAGCCATATTGGACTGTTACCATAAAACCTTAGAATGTGTAAGTGAAGAAGGAAGAAGGATAACCCTTCAAGGGATCCAAAAACCTGTCTCGGTGAGATGAATATCATCCCGTCAAATGAGAAAGTATTGCAGAAAGGGATGTCCACTATATGCGATACAGGTGTTGGAACCAGTTGAAGATGACAAACCAAGCCTCAAAGACCACCCCACACTAAGAGAATATAGAGATGTATTTCTGGAAGAGGTACAAGGTCTACCTCTGAGAAGGGACATTGACTTCTCGATAGAACTTGCACCAGGAGCGATGCCAGTGTCTAGGACACCCTATAGGATGAGCACACCCGAGCTAGTTGAGCTTAAATTACAACTAAAAGAAATGATGGACAAAGGCTATATCCGGCCCAACATTTCCCCATGGGGATCACCGGTTTTGTTTGTGAAGAAGAAAGATAGTACCCTTCGACTGTGCATAGATTATAGATAGCTCAATAAGGTAACCATAAAGAACAAGTACCCCTTACCCAGGATCGATGATCTGTTCAATCAATTGGGAGGTGCTTCCATCTTCTCAAAGATTGACTTGATATCTGGATACCATCAAGTCCGAATCAAGGGTGAAGACATCCACAAAACTACCTTCAGGACAAGATATGGTCACTATGAGTTTGTGGTAGTACCATTTGGATTAACCAATGCCCCTGCCACTTTTGTGTGCTTGATGAACAATGTGCTCAACAAATTTCTAGACAAATTTGTACAAGTTTTTATTGACGATATATTAATTTAGTCCAAGAATAGAGAGGAACATGAGGAACATCTTAGACTTGTGCTTCAAGTGCTAAGAGAAAATCAGCTCTATGCCAAATTTAGCAAGTGCGACTTTTTCCAGACGCAAATACATTACTTGGTCCATGTCATATCTGAAAAAGGAGTAGTAGTAGACCCTAACAAGATCCGGTCTATCATGGAATGGCCTACCCCAAAGGACATTTTATATATTAGATTCTTTATGGGCTTAGTAGGATACTATTGGAGATTTATAAAAGGATTCTCCAAGATTGGTTTCCCAATCACTGCCCTCCAGAAGAAGGGAGCTAAATTCATGTGGACACAAGAATGTGAAGAAAGATTTCAATCCCTGAAACACCTTTTGACCCATGCACCCATGTTGAAGATCGTTGATCCTAAAAACGACTTCCTCATGTGCACAAATGCCTATAAGGAAGGGCTTGGGGGAGTCCTTATGCAAGAAGGAAGTGTAGTCTGCTATGAATCCCGAAAATTGAATGAGCACGAAGCCAACTATGTGACCCATGATCTGGAACTGGCCGCCATAGTGCATGCCTTGAAAATGTGGAGGCATTACCTCCTGGGAAGGAAATTTTTACTTATGACAGACCACTGTGGATTGCAATATCTGTTTGACCAACCAAAGCTCAATGCCAGACAAGCTAGGTGGATGTCCCTTCTTAGTGATTTTGATTTCGAAATCAAACATATCAAGGGAAAGGAAAATAAGGTGGTCGATGCCCTTAGCAGAAGTATGAAAACAATTCATCTGGAAGCGGTGAGCACCTGCAAGACCAATGTTAGGGAAAGAGTTTAGAATGCACAAGAAACCGACACATTTTTCCAGACTGTGACCTCGTACCTGGAGAAAGAACCCACAGGGATAAAGTATGAAGGATATCAAATGATAGATGGAGGCCTGCTAACTTACAAAAATAGATTGTATATTCCCAATTGTGATGACTTGAAGAGGTTCATAATGGATGAACTACATAAAAGACCATATATTGGTCATCCCGGATACCATAAGATGATCATAGCCACCAGTAAACAATTATATTGGCCTGGATTGAAGAAAGACATAGATGAGTACTTAGCCAAATGCATAGAATGTCAATAGGTTAAAGAAGAACACCGACACCCAGCAGGATTATTACAACCTCTACCAATCCTGGAATGGAAATGAGAAAACATCTCCATGGATTTCATCACCGGATTGCCAACCTCGACCAAACAAAATGACGCCATCATGGTAGTGGTGGATAAATTGAGCAAGTCCGCTCATTTTATCCCCATCAAGTCGACTTGTAAGACAATACACATCGCCAACATATTCATGAAGGATATATTCAGACTACATGGTATGCCTAAAGAGATCGTGTCTGACAGAGACACAGAATTTACCTCCAACTTTTGGAAATCCTTGATGGATGGTGTGGAGACCAAATTACTGTTTAGCATAGCCTATCATCCTCAAACCGATGGACATACGGAAGGAGTGAACCAAATATTAGAAGACATGCTAAGGATGCATGTAATGTATCAACCCAAAAAGTAGGAAGATTACCTGCCACTGGTGGAATTCACCTACAACAACAGCTACCAAGAATCCTTGAAGACGAGTCCTTTCGAAGTCCTCTATGGTAGGCCGTGCAACACTCCAGTCAGTTAGAGTAATCTCGTAAAAAGAATTACTATTGGACCTGACATGTTGAAAGAAATGGAACAACAAGTGATTTAGATAAAACAAAATCTAAAGGTTGCTCAGAACAGACATAAAAGTTATGCCGACCGAAAGAGAACTCCAAGAGAATTCAAGATGGGAGACCATGTATATCTCAGAGTTAGGCCCAGGAAGAGTTCCCTAAGGATGGAAGCTTGTGCCAAGTTGGAACCTCGGTATTGTGGACCCTTTGAAGTTTTAGATAGAGTGGGAACTGTAGCCTATAGGCTAGCACTTCCTCCCACAATAAAAGCACATAATGTTTTCCATGTTTCATTATTGAAGAAATATGTACACGATTCTAATCATATAATTGACTGGTCTTTGATCCAGGTGGAACCAGAGGGAGAATTCCCGCCAGAACCTCAATGCATACTGGATAGAAAGGAAACCCCACTCAGGAACCAAACCATTGCACAGGTCAAGGTGCAATGGAAACATTTTGGCCCAGATGAGGCTACGTGGGAAATGGAAGATGCCATGAAACATGCATATCCGATTTTGTTTACTTCTATACATACAGGTCATATTGATAGATAGAACATCGAGTACGATGTTCCTTTAAGGGGGAGGGAATTGTAACACCCTATTTCCCCCAGTCCGTAAAAATAACTATATTGGCCAAGAACTATGGCAAACTCAAAGATGTGAATGTTTGATTTGACAGACCTTTGTATAAAAGGTCGATGAATGTAAATTATGTTATGAATATGTGTTGCATGGCTGTTGGGAGGGGGATGTGCTAAAATATACCATGATGGCTAATGAGAGGTGGTGGAAGGGACCTGGAATGGTTGCGTTAACTTCCACCGAGCCAGTACCGTACTGGTTTTTACTTTCTCAAAGACCAAAGCAACTCTCTGACCCTAGAATGGATTTTCCATCAGATTGGTAGGTGGGGAGGCTCCTCAAGAGTTAATGAGGGGATGGGGGTGAACCACCCATCCATAAAATCTCCCAGACCTGACCACGGATGGGGAAATTCATGCCACACACAATCTTGCAGAGAAAATGCAAGAGAGGAGGTGTGGTAAAGGGTAGAGGAGAGAGAGCGTGCGCGATGGGGATCGTGGAAGAGAACTGGAGAAAATCTGGAAAACACATGGAGTTATGAACATAGGAGAAGGAGAGTAACCTTCGTCCTTAACTTCCATTGAGCTAGAAGTAGGAGACTGAATCTCAAAGCATCCTGGTCTAGCTCGGGGGTGGCTAGTGGTAAATCCATTTGGAGTCACTGAGTCTATGGTTGGGTGGAAACGAACGCCCCTCTCAGCAGTTTCATCATGCCTGGTGGATCTGATAAGTGTTGTATGCCTTGTATTTCGAATTGAATATCATGAATACATGCTTATGTTTATATGCCCATAATAATTTCTATGTGGAATGATTATCTGGTGTTTTAGAATGGAAATAATGGATGCATGTGTATGCTTACATGTCATAATTTGTTTCTGTACAAATGATTAAGTCTGGGGCATGAGTTCTCTCCACTGAGAATCGTCTTGTTTTCTTTATTCTCGTAATATTCTGGGAAGGCTCCTCGAGAGTACTCTTCCCCGGGAATTACCCCATAAACCTTAGAACCATACCAAACCTTTACCCAAAGACTCGACTAAGATCAAGGACAATTGCCCAAGAACCGTCTGATGGTTCATGCGATACGGGTCTGGAAACCTTATGCAAGAAATAGTAGCTCTCTAAGGTCTCGGAGTCGTGGGAGTTTGAAGCTCTGAGAGGTTGAATTTCGTGATTCAAGCTCAGAAGGGATAGTGAGTCCAATTATAGAAAGAGAATACCCTATTGTTTGGTAGACAAATGGTCGGAATCCTTTCGGAAATACCCCAAATCTGTCAAGACCAATGGATCTAGAGAAGGAGTGCAGGCGTTAACACCTTGACTCTTTTAGCCTTCGCAAGTAGCGATGGGATCCAGGACCATAGATCCAAGGATCTGACGGATCTCTATTGACCATTGATATTAGCCTTTGCACAAGCAGGAGAGTAGCATTTCGCTAACTCGTGGCTTGGAGTGGTCAAGGGTATGACTGGATGAACTCACGATTCACAAAATCGTGATGTGATCGTGGTCGTTGGATCCAAGCGACGAGAGAACCGTTGGATCGAAACCTCTACGTGGTATCGTGTATCAGGGGTTCGAAGGTTGAAGGAATCTCCTTTTGACTGCAAAAGTCGCGAAGTACCAAGCATCGAGGCCTCGTGCGAACATGTGGCACACCCGTTAGGTGGGGACTGCGTGGTTAACAGGTGGTGTAACAACAAGCACCTAGAGAAAGGTGGGAGCGGGTGACAGGTGGTGGACAGATGTCGCTTGGGAAAGAGTCAACCCATTGTTGACTTATCGTGTTTTGGGGTTTCGCAGGAAGAAGAAGTTGCCCCTTGATCGCTAAGGTCATGAAACGTCAAGAGCCGAGGTCTCGTGTGATGGGCGACAGTGACACAACTCGTAAGCAGAGTACAGCGGAGGAGACAAGTGGCTTGTATGCATCTCTTGGCAGAGTCCACGTAACGTTGACCTCTCGCATCTCGGGGATTCGCAAAGGAGGAGCACGAAGGCTCAACACTCCAACTAGCAAAGTCGCGAGTTGTGAGTAGTGCTAGTGGTTAGCCTAGCCTATGATTATATGTAGTAGGTGCTAGGGAGGAGGGAGCCATACCCGTATCGCATCTCAGGTATCGACGATTGGTGAAAGAGGAGTCGAGAGCCTTGAATCCCAACTCGTGAATTGCAAAAGGCACTTGCACTAAGGCGAGGTTGTGGTTGCTTGGAGGAGGATAAGGGAAGGGATGGGCTACGCTAGGCCCCATAGAAATTTGGGGATTTTGTCCCTCGAAGGAAAAGACAAAATAAAATTTAGGTTTCCGTAGTGGGTGTGTGATGCTAGGTCTAGCAAGATTGTTAGATCCACCTGTATCTACAAAAGCATCTATTTGGACCCAATTCTTGTTAATCAAAACTTCTACTGGAATATATACGAGGCTGTTAGTTTTGATTATCTTTTTTAACAATTTTTCTTCAGCCATGTCTGATTGTGGTGGCTTAAACTGAAGAGGACTAAAACCAACCTTTTTGGGATGTGGATAGAATGCACTGACCTTTTTAAAAAGTTCTTCTGTAGTTGGTTTCTCTTCTGGTTGTTCATCTAGAGAAGAATCTGTTTCTTCTTCTTCTTTTTCTGATTTTGATTCTTCTTCTGATTCTAACTCTTCTTCTGCTTCTGACTCTTCTTCTTCTTCTTCTGATTCTTCAGGGAAATTAGAACAAGAAATATTATCTATATTTCTCATCATTTTTTGAAATGACTCAGAGGGTTCATCTATGGATTCTGTTTCAGAGAGAAGATAAATATCAGATAAATCTTCTTCAGAGTTGACCATAGACCAGTCATCAATAAACTCTTATAACTCCGTGCATTTCTTTAGTTTAGATGTAGAGATTTTAGGACATTAAGCAGCAACATGTCCTTGTTGTTTAGATATAAAGAAACAATCATCTTTTCTTGGCTGAGTTCTTCTTTCGATATATTTGTATTTTCTAAAGGGCCTTTTAGGGTTGGCCACTTTCTTTACCTTATACTTCCCATATCTTTTCTTTTTACCTTACTTCTTTGCAGGTGTCTATGGGAGTATTTCTTTACAACAGTCTAGAGAGGGGCTGGTATTTTCCTGAGCATTTTTCTGCCAGCACAAATATTTTAGATTTTCTGCACATCTCTGGATTATATCAACCCAATAGAGTTTATCTAGAGACAACTCTTTGGATTCTAGATCTTTCATTACCAAATCACCTATATTGTTTGGTAGCTTGGATAGATAGGTAACTTTGGTCATATAGTCATTATTTAACTGGCTTTTGATAACCAGTTGGAAGTATCTTTTAGAGAACTTTTCTATTTATTTAGGATTTTGCAACTGCATTCTATAAAGTTCTGTCATACTGGCTGTTACTTTATCTTTTGGTTCTGGACAAAACTGTGTTCGTAGTAACAGTTCTAGGGTTTGGAGTCCTGCAGAGATTATTGCATTTCTCTGCTCCTGAGGTGGTGTTGACCACCAGTTGAATACCATTCCTGTCATCCTTCTTTCTGCTAAGGCAAAGATTGTATGATTGTCTAATCTACCGATCATTTGGATTTGACCTAGACTTCCAATCCATACTCTAATAGTATCTTCTGGATTAGAAGATTCATCTAGATCTAGGATATAACCATACTCTAATAGTATCTTCTGGATTAGAAGATTCATCTAGATCTAGGATATAACCATAACTACTAGCAGCCATTAAATCTTCTTCTACCTTAGGCCATTTTTGTACTTGCCTAACAACTCCAACTTTACATATGCTAGGCTTGATGAAATCGGGAAATAGTCTAGCAGTATCTTGCATAGTAATTTTAGAACCTTTTAGTTTTTATTTTCCTTTAGATTCTATAGTCCTTTTCTTTTGTTGCTTCTGTTCTGTTTTTTTAATACCCAATTGTTGTCATGCCGCAGATTCTACAGCTTCACTTCTAGTTTTCCAAATATCTTTAAGAGTTTCTGAATTTAATTCTGTAGGCTGTGTCTTGACACTACTAATGATTTCACTTCCTTACTTCTCAGAATGAAAAGAGTTTTCACCAAATCTAGCAGATTGGAGAGGAGATGAAGGGGGTTGGGTGGAAAAAAGAGAATAAGTAGGTTCATAATAAGCTTCACTATCTGGAGGAACAATTCCAAAGGAGTCAGCATACATAGTATATTGTTGTCTTTGCCTTTGGTTTCGTTTGTCTTCTTTTATTTTTCTGCGTTCCTCTTTTTGACGTTTTCTTTCAGCTTTTGCTTCTAAAGATTCTTGTTGTTGGTCATAAACCAAGAGATTTTGCAAAACTAAATCAGCTTGAGCACCAAGCTCATCAATGGAAATTTCAACATATCCACACCAATTGGTAAGATAATTGCCAACTTGATAAAGATTGTCCATATCCTCGGGTTTTGAGGCAAAGAATCGGGGCACAATCTGCTCTGATTGTGGGACGCCTATGATCAATAGAGGTAGTGGTAGATAATTTGGTCTTGGGGGGCCAACAACCACCACGAACATATCTTCTATTGTTATACTGATAATTTTCAGCGACCTGTCTGGTAGGATTAAAAGATCTGAAAATTTTTGCAAAGAAAGGTTTCTCTACCATGGGTTCTTCAGGAATGGTAATATCTGTAGAGGGTCTTTGTACAGAGGAAGAAGGGATATCTAGAGAGCTAAGGCTTTTTAGTTTTGGTTGTTTATATAAAATGGGAACTTTTTGGGATTCTTTTGGAGGGATTAACTGGACACGGCCATCTTTAGCCACAATCCGCTTTGGA
>JZKD02S2414627.1:0-26142 GCA_000966675.3 Picea glauca
AACAATTTTGTTTATTTTACCATGAGAATGGAAGGGAGAACGCTGCATCAGCTTTGAGCATGGAGGCAGAAGGGCAGGGCGGCAGCATTCGCCGAGCAAATACTCGGAATTTAGACACAGAACATGATCCAGTGCATCCTCAGTTGCTCCACGCCAATGCCACCTGCTATAGATGGGCGTTCGGAGCCATCGCCGAATTGGTGGACAACGTAGTCGCCGAGATCGACCACGGCGCCACCGTTCTCCGCATCGACCGAATCGTGAATCCTCGCAACAACGACCCTGCATTGCTGTTTGCAGACGACGGCAGAGGAATGAATCCCAAAAGCCTCAGCCAGTCCATGGTCTTACCTTCCATCGCCGCCACCTGCATCGAGGAATCGGTGGTCGGACACTACCAAAGCGGCTTGAAGGCGACCACCATGAGGCTGGGAGCAGACGCCGTGGTCTTCACAGTTTGCCCTTCCTCTTCAACCGCCAGCGTCGGGCTTCTCTCCTTCACATATCTCGCTCGGACCCAGCAGGAAGAAACCCTTGTCCCCATTCTTAACTATAAATGCACGAAGAATGCCACGGAATCGACATCTGGCAAGCGGATTCTGGAACGGATGCAGAACGAGAGCAACGAAGACCATTGGAATGAACTTTTACAGATCATTCTCAGATGGTCGCCCTATTCAACAGAACAAGAATTGCTCCAAGTGTTCGACAGCATCGGAGACCACGGCACTCAGATCGTTGTCTACAACTTATGGCGGAATAAAGATCGCGAGACGGAGCTCGAGTTCGAATCTCGCGAAGATGATATTCAGATCAGGAGATCACCAGAACCTAAACCCAAAAGATTATCCGATTTTCTCCATCGAGAACACGTTGCAGATCGCTTCCGCTACTCACTCCGAGCCTATTTATCCATTTTATATCTCCACTGGCCGGGCCGTAATAAGTTTTCCATCAGTCTACGCGGGCGGCCCGTGGAACATTACGATTTGGTCCGTGACCTGAAATTTACTAAAAAACGGTACTGCAATCTGCCTGAAGTAGACGGAATGGAATGGAAACCCCGCGTGGCGGCGAAAGTGGGATTCCTGAAAGAAGCACCGCTTGTAAATATCAGGGGATTTAATCTGTATCACAAGAATCGGCTAATCGTTCCGTTCTGGAGATCAAACATGCGCAGCGAATTGAAGGGCATTGCGGGAATTGTGATAGCGGATTGCTTGAAGCCTGCCCCTGGCAAACAGGAGTTCGAGAGATCTCCTATCTCCTGTTTATTGGAGACTCGTATCATTCAACTGAGCACCGATTTCTGGAAAAGCAAGTCGCGCATGGTTACCTATGTACACAATAATCGAACCGAAACGCCTCGTACTACAACCCCAGGTCCTGATACGGCTCATGTGGGAGTTACCGAGCTTCATGAATTAGCAGAACAACAGGCCTTATTGCGTAATTTGACTGAACAACTTCAGCTTGTCAGGGGCGAAAAGACGAATCTTGAAAAAAGGGTTCAAGAATTTGAAGAACGCAAGGGAGAATTAGGTACTGCGACTGAACAACTTCAGCTTGTCATGGAGGAAAATAGGGCTCTTATTGAAAGCGTTCATAAATTAGAAGAACTCAAGCTTCAAGTAGAAAAACTCCAGGGAAAGTCAGGTACTGCGACTGAACAAGTTCAGCCTGCCGTAGGCGAAAATACGAATCTTAAAGAAATCCTTCATAGATTTGAAGAACTACAGGAAAAATTAACTACTGCGACCAAAGAACTTCAGCTTGCCACGGACGAAAATAGGACTCTTAAAGAAAGGCTTCATCAATTTGAAGCACTCACGGAAAATATGAGGAAGATGCTGGCGGGACAAAACTAGAGTTGAACAGGAGAACAAGAAGGAAGCACGCATCTAGTTCACGAAAGATGGCTTCGGCTTCTCTTATGTACAGAGTGTATTCTAAAATATATATCTAATAGAATAAAATCGTCGGCGATTTTCTCTCTTTTACCCCTTTTACAAAGTATTTTACAAACGGAATGTATTCTTATGTATGGAATATATTATAAAAAACATAATATAAGATAGTTGGGAATTCTTTTTCTCGTATAGTTGTGATTCTTTTTCTCTCTTACGCCTTATTTTTTCAAAGCATTGTACAAAACATTTACAATGATAAAACATTATTACTTTTCATTCTGTGAAAAAAAAACGCCATTTGCTCTATTTATAAATAAATGTACGTGTTTTGATTTTGATTACTGCTTAATTCACATTACTGTAATAAACATGCATGCAAGTTACAATGGCTCAACATGAATTGATTTTTTATTAAAATGTATTAAAGGGGATGAATAATAACACTCATTTGTAATTAAATGAAGTTTACTAAATTTGTAAGGCTTTTTTATACATAGTTTCATGTATTATTGGGATATTAAATAATATTTTTAATTTCATTAGATTTTGATAAATATCTCCCAAAATCTTTTTGTTGACCTTGTCCATTATATTTTTCCAATAAAAACAACTCTTATTTTTATTAGATATTTCTTATTTTTAGCAAATACCCTTTTTATATTCCTTGTACCTCACATCCTATAGTGTCATGTATTATTGGGATATTAAATAATATTTTTAATTTCACTAGATTTTGATAAGTACCCCCCAAAATCATTTTGTTGACCCCTCCCATTACTTTTCCAATAAAAACAACCCTTATTTTTATTAGATATTCCTTATTTTTACCAAACACCATTTTTACCTCACATCCTCCTCCCGGAATACCCACAATATATTCACTCTATTTTTCACAATTTTAAAACTTTTTTTATGGATGAAGGTGATAAGATATTGGTCAACAAGGTGAAGCCCCTATGATTGAGGAAAGATTCACCACCAAACCATAGGAATCAACGATTCACCACAAAACCATAAAAATCGAGGATGGACTCTACCTCCAAGCCAAACCATGATCCAATCAAGGAAAATAAAGCCTCTACAAAGTTCTAATCTCACTCAATCCAACCAATTATTATCATGGCATAATGAATATACTCACCTTCATCGTGCCATCAATAAACCTTAGTTATCTCTTTCATTTCCTTCTTAAAAATACCTCATGAAAAATACCTCATGGATCTTCTTTCCCTTCCACAATACTCATCTTGGCTCTTAGGTAGTGAACGAGAAGTAACAAACAATGTTGTAGGTTTAATGGTGTTTGCTTCAACTCTTGTGGACATTTTAGTGATTGATTTTCCTTGAAAACCATCCCTTTGTCTCTCATATCCTTAGCAACAAATACCTTTCATGGGTTTTTACAAGTCACAAGTTCATGGGGTTCTCTTACCATTTATAGGCTCAACACCCATGGTTTCACAAAGTGTTTTCCCATTTCTAGGGGTAGAAAAATCCCCATAACATGGGAGAATAATGTTGATTGAAGAACAAATGACTAATGATCCTAATGATGAACATTTTCTAAGAATTTGCACAAGATATACTTCCGTGGGAATGGAGAGTACATGCTTTCTAATGAAACATAACATGGAAACATTGAAAGGGAAATTCAAGTCAAGATTGATGGGAAAACTTTGTAAAGAAGCATGGGTAAAAAGGTAGTAGTACCATAGTACAAGTGTTAAAGTAAAATCACCAATGCACCCTCTTTCTTCTTCCCCTCTCATGATGTCTTAATACTTTGTTGCTTCTTCAAACTTTTTTAATTAATACCATATTAATACATTTTCTTCCATACATGTTTTTACATAAAAATATCATTCAAATCATATCTTAATTTATTATTTAAATTCCAAATACATTCACTATCTTAATTTATTATTTAAATTCCAAATACATTTACTAGTAAATATTTTACTTTAAATTTTACCTAGAAATATTACAATATATTTTACAAGTTTACAATAAAAAAATCATTCATTATCACTTGAGTGAACACCCATCACATGAATCACCTTATTATACTTGCTAACACCCATCACATGAATCACCTTATTATACTTGCTAACGGGCATGGTATATAGCATTGAGTTCACATTGACTTACTATTACTTATGGTTGAATATAAAATATATATCCCGTATGTAACCATTTAACCAAAGTTTGAAAAAATATTAATTAAAATTGAATTTCAAATATTATTTATCTACTATGTTATTGGCAGAAGAAATCCAAGTCTTATTGTTTCCTTCACACCACCCAATGTAATTGTAATAAATATTTTTCCTTCACACCACCCAATTGCGTGCACCATATCATGAGTAGGATCGTCTTCCGATAACGCTTTTTCTTCTTGGTGGCATAGCCTATGTTGTGATTTGTGTTGTGAAAATATCCTTGGCATAGACTATGTTGTGAAAATATCCCTAACATGTTGAACATTTGTTCTTTCCGGTGGCATACCCTGTGTTGTGAAAATAACCCTAGCATGTTGAACGTTTGTTCTTCCCGGTGGCATCACTTGCCTTATTTTTTGTCTTGAGAAAATGGAGTGCATGAAACAAATAAAAGTGTATCACTATAATTTTTTGTTGGTAAAAGTCTACATTAATTGAGTGCAGTTCTCTAACAATAATCAAAGACTACAATAGGTACATATATTCTATAAACCTACTTTAAATATAGTTTGAATTCTTTTTTTCCTTAGATTTGATCACCTTGAATAAAAGTGTATCACTATAATTTTTTGTTCGTAAAAGTCTACATCAATTGAGTGCAGTTCTCTAACAATAATCAAAGACTACAATAGGTACATATATTCTATAAACCTACTTTAAATATAGTTTGAATTCTTTTTTTCCTTAGATTTTTGTTCGTAAAAGTCTACATCACTAACAATAATCAGAGACTACAATAGGTACATATATTCTATAAACCTACTTTAAATATAGTTTGAATTCTTTTTTTCCTTAGATTTGATCTCCTTGAATTAGTCGTTCATACTTTTCTTGTGTGACGAATCTCGCCCTTCACTTCATGGATTTTCCCACTCCCTTCACGTTCAAGAGAATTGATACTGAGACCTTTCCTTCCAATCTCCCCCATTGCTGGAAGGTTTCAACATTGCCAGAATCTCTCCAGGGTAGACAATTCCTATTATGCCATGCATAATAGTCCTCTCCACAGAGTTATGTCCCTTGCTTATATTCCACCACGTTGTATTTTATTTATCTTGTATCCCACATCCTCAAACTGACAAGAAAACAAAATTCCACAAATTTATTGGCCTCATCCAAATTCTATCATGAGAAATTCTAAAGATAACATAAAAAAAGTTTATGAAATAAGCAACTCTACAACTAAAACTTATTGTAGCGAATTTGACATGTGGTGATACATAATATTCCAATAAATCTAATAGAAACCATGCATTAGCATATTCTATATTCATTCACTTCATACCTTGTTTACAATACAATATACATATAGGAGCCAGCGACATCCAAAAACTTAATCCAATTACCTAGATTAGTCAACAACCCTAAATCCTTAACCAGAAATAGAAAACCATTGACGAAAAACCATGTGCCTAAAACCCACCCAAAATCGGACACGAAAACTAGTAAAAACAAATTTTGGGGGCATTGCCCCCCAACCCTCGAGGGCTCCTACCCCCCTGCAACCCCTAGGGAAAGAGGGAACTCATCCCCCATCTTACCCCAATACGCACTCGGTGCAACATAGACACTAGTTCTAGTAGTGCAAATAATATAACACATACCCAACATTCGCCCACTTGTTTTTTTCTTCGCATACATGGGGTTAGAAGGTTACATACTCAACAATCCAGGAAAGCAACGCCCATATATACTATACACCAAGAGAACTTCTCAGTGCTCTGCAACATTATTCAAAGTGTCCACCTTCATCAACAACACCTTATTTTCTTCAACCATGTCTCTCACAAAGTGATATTGAAAATCAATATGCTTTGTATTTGAATGATAAGTTGGGTTCTTCACGAGAAAAATTGCACTCTCACTATAAAAATATATCCTTACATCTTGTTGTACCAATCCAATACATGAACATACTCTTTTAAATCATACTTCTTCCTTTCTTGAATGAGTGGTTTCCATGTATTCAACTTCTGCAGTTGAAAGTGCCAACACAGACTGTATTTTTCTCATCCAGCTAATTGCTCCTCCAAATAGGTTAAAAACATACCCTCTTGTAGATATTCTATGATCCAGATCTTCAGCCCAGTTTGCATCCACAAATCCACGTGTCCAACATTCTGTCCAATCCTGGTCTTCCTTGGTAGCACAATACATAACTAGTAGTTCCACACAAATACCTGAAAACTCTCTTTATTTCTATCCAATGATCCTTCCCTGGTTTTGACATATACCTGCTCAAAACTCCCACTACATGTGCAATGTTTGGTCTAGTACAAACTATTACATAAATCAAAATGCCAACCATATTCGCATATGGAACATGAGACATGTCCTCCTCCTCTTTTTGTTTCTTGGGACACTGATTCACATTTAACTTTACACCTACAGGAATAGGGACCATAATCAGTTTACATTCCTACATATTGAACCTATACAATATTGTCTCAAGATATTTTATCTGATTTAACCAGAGTTTCTTATTTTTCCTATCTCTTTTAATTTCCATGCCCAAAATGAAATTTTCAGCACCAAGATCCTTCATGTCAAATTTAGAGGACAACTTAGTTTTTACATCCTAGATAATCTCTTTATTGTTTCCTATCAGAAACATGTCATCCACATACAAGACCAAATAAATCAAATGATCACCAATTAATTTAAAATATACACAATGATCCTCTTTGCTTCTTGTGAAACCAAGTCCCAACATATAAGTATCAAATTTTTGATACCACATCTTTGGTGATTTTTTTAAACGATACAAGAAATTTTTCAACTTGCATATCAACTCCTTCTTTCCCTTCATAGAAAAAACTTTCGGTTGCTTCAGTTAGATTTATTCTTCCATATCCCCATGTAGGAATGTTGTCTTCACATCCATTTGTTCTACTTCAAAATCAAATGCAACAACAATAGATAACAAAAATCTGATAGAAGTTTACTTGGCAACATGAGAAAAAATCTCACCAAAATCAATTCCCTCAACCTAGGAATAACCCTTTGCTACTAACCAAGATTTATATTTCTCAACTTTTCCTTCTGCATTCAAATTCTTTTTAAATACCCATTTGTTGCCAATGGTTTTTCTTCCATTCGGAAACTCCACTAGATCCCAAGCCTCATTCTTATCCAGGGATGTCATTTATTCAACCATGGACTTTTTCCATATTTTTCCATCCTCTGAATCCACAACCTCCCTAACAGTTTTACGATCATCATCAATAATAGACAAAGAAAAATTTAAATGGAAATTAGGTGGAGTATACGTTTCTGGTAGTGTTTTTTCCCACATCAATCTCCTCAATACTAGAGTATGAACATCTTCTTCTTCTTCTCATTCTTGTTCTTATGTAGAGTCTGATTCATAATCCTTTGGCTCAAACTCTATTTTCTCTAGTTCTTCCTTACTTGGTAGAAATTTTTATCTGACAACATCCTTCATTTCTCTAAATACCACATCTCTGTTATACACAACCTTCTTAGTTTCTGGGTTCCAAATATTATAACCTTTGAGACCATCTTTATACCCAATAAACATACACTTTTTAGCCTTCTTATCTAGCTTACTCTTGGTTTTTTTTGGAACATGCACATAGGCCTCACAACCAAATACCTTGATATGTGTGAGAGAGGGTTTCTTACTAGTCCATACCTCATGTGGAGTCTTTTCATCTAGTATTGATGAGGGTGATTGATTGACCAAGTAACATCTACTACCCACTACCTCTTCCCAGAATTCTTTCCCTAACCCGACACCAATGAGCATGCACCTTGTTTTTTCCATCAACGTCTTGTTCATCCTTTGTGCAACTCCATTTTTCTGAGGTGTATATGGAGTATTTCCTGCCTTGATACACTACACTTCTTACAAAACTCTCTAAATTCATTCATTCAGAACTCTCTTCCATTATCTATCCTCAGTTCCTTAATTATTTTATATGTTTGATTCTCAATAAGAGCCTTAAACTCTTTAAACATGTCAAAGACTTCAGATTTATTCTTGAAGAAATATATCATAGTATTCCTTGAGAATTCATCTATAAATGAGACATAGTACACAGATTCTTCCAATGATGGAACCGTCATAGGTCCAAAAACATCACTATGCACTAGTTGTAAAATTCCTTCTTCCCACGTTGCACCAGAGGGAAACCTTACCTGATTCTGCTTCCCATATACACAATGTTCACAGAAATCAAAATATTGAGAGTAGTTAGACATACCTTACACCATAGCTTTATCGTGTAGTAGTCGAAGACCCTTCTCTTCAATATGCCCCAGTCTTTGATGCCATATCATAAACTTTTCTCCAAAGAATGTATGAGTTTTTTCTTCTTCTGGTCCAATATCAGGAACAATGAAACTATTACAACCATTACTAATAGTGATTCTTTGTATCTTATACAGAGTTCCAATCCGAACTCCCTTCAACAACACCATTGCTCCTTGAACCATCTTGTATGTTTCTTTTTCAAATACTATTTTTACCCTCGCATCGTCCATTTTTCTTACATAAATCAAATTTATAGACAATCTTGGGATGTGAAGAACATTAGGCAATGTTCTAATCCTTACATCTATGAGCCTCAACTTTACTTTTCCTCATCCTATGATTCTCGATGTTGATTCATCACCTAGGAAAACATTACCTCCATCATACCTTTGATATTCACAAAACCACTCCCAATGGGAAGTCATATGAAAGGATGCACCTGATTCAACCAACCATGCTTCATTATCTCCATGTGTGTTGTATAAGCCAAGTACACATCCCCTCCTTCTTCCTTAGAGGTCTTTTCTTATGTAGAGGGAGCGCTTTCATATCCCTCATTTTCTCAACTCTTTTGGATCTACATTTCTTTTGGAAGTGCCCTTCTTTTCCACATCTCCAACATACCTTTACAAAATTTCTGGGATATTTAGATCTACCCTTAGACTTATATCTCCCACTTTAAGACTCAGATCTATTTATTTCTTAGGAGCAACCTCTTGCAAATAATGCATCTATGCTTTGTCCTTCCATATTCTTATGTTTCATCTCCTCCAATAACAAGGATGAGCCCACATCATCGAAACTCAAGGTAGTTTTATTACTACCTATGGCCACAACCAGACTATCCCATGAGTTTGGTAAAGAGAAAAATAAACTAATACACTTATCTTCATCTGAAATTTTAATCTCAACAGATAATAACCGACTTACCACAATATTGAATGTGTTCATATGCTCTGCCACCGAGTCTCCTTCTCTCATCCTCAAGTTATACAACTTCTTCCGTAGAAATAATTTATTTACCAGGGACTTATAGTGATACAAGTTCCCTAACTTATTCCATAACTCCTTGGTTGTATCTTCCCCTGACACATTTAGTAATACTAAATCTGAGAGACACAATCAAATTTTTCTCTTCACCTTCTGATCCAACTTTTTCCAGTCATCTGTTGACGTTCCTGTAGGTGAAGTACCCGGACCCACCATGATTCACTAATCTCTGTCAACCAATAGATATTCGATCTTGAGCTTCCACAACTCAAAACAATTTCCATTAAATTTCTCGATCTCTATTTTTTATTTGCTTGCCATTTCTTTTCACTTGAAGAATCAATATCACAGATCTCCCACTGTAACAAGGCTTATCACAGTCCCGATCCAAATCCCTGACCAAAAAGGCATCCCCTTGAAGCCAATAATTTCTCTTATACCAAATGTAGATTTGAACCTTGCACAATATTTCACTGTAAACATATTTTCAATAAAAGAACAAAAAAGATACAATGGAAAATACACACATTACACAGAGACTTTTCCCCTGGAAACCCAAACCAAAAAACCAACATATTCTATATTCATTCACTTCATACATTGTTTACAATACAATATATATATAGTAGCCAACGACATCCAAAACCCTAATCCAATGACCTGGATTAGTCAAAAACCCTAATTCCTTAACCAGAAATAGAAAACCATCTAAGAAAAACCATGTGCTAAATAACCGCTCAAAAACGAACACAAAAACTGGTAAAAAACAATATTTCGGGGGCACTACCCATGAACTCCGGTGTAGGGGGCTCTCTCCCTCTTGCAAACCCCCCAAATAAGGGGTCTCCTCCCCCTGTGAACCCCAAGGAAAGAGAGAGTCCACCCCCTGCGCGCCTAGCGCAACGTAGACACTAGTTCTAGTCATGCAAAGAATATAACACATATCCAACAAATTAAATAATATTTTTTCTTTTTTCTATTAATTCTTGTAATGTTTTTTTCTTTTAAGTTTTTAAAAATTCTGTACATAATGTAACTTATGTACCTTTATTGTCGAAAAGAGATCATCCCTATAAAAGCATCGTATGAGCCATACACCACTCCCCATTTTGTCAATTCGTTCATGATTCTGAATCATGTAACTACCAGAAACATTCCAAAAGAACCTTTAATAAACAATAATTTTAGTCAAGGAAACAAATATTTTTTCTCTCCATTACCGTTTACTATTTTATAGGAATATAATTTAAATTTTTTCATTGCTTAGCCACAGTTTTTCGATCTTGTCCTCGACAAATAATCATAATTAACCAACAAGCTGAAAGACATTCACTTGAAATGAAAAGAATAGATCCACATGTGGTTCCTGTGTATTTCATGGGGTTTTCTTCACTATGATCAAATCTTGTGAATTCCAGTTATGAGTCGACATGTAAATAATTTGCAGTAAATGTTAGTGAACCATCTTAATTTGGAATTTATCATGAGAGATGAGAGCGACAAACCTTGTCTCAATTTTTTGTAATCAAAAAAAGTTTTAAACCTAATCTCTAAGTGCATGATAGGAAGCTTATGTTAAGACCATTAATACTTTATTTCTATATTGCTACCATTCTATCGATACATATAAGGAAATACTAGCATCGTAATTAATGAGAAATGAGTATAATTTTCAGAAGACGTTCATTCAACATCTAAATTGATGTGGATGCAAGAGACCGGCTGATTTTTATATTATTGATTATGAGAAAAGCCTACGGATGTAGAAAAATTCGAAGTGCAATATCTTCATAATGAGAGCCTTCAAAAAATTTCACTCACAACCATGTGAATATAATGATACTTCCTACATCTGCTATCATTCGTCCTATGTCTTACTTTTGACAGCCTTCCTTAGTACTTCCTTTACGGGAGACACACTGGTAACTTTTGCTAATAACAAGGGAGCAAGTCATTCCTTAGCCCTGCTTTATTAGAGAAGAACTGGTCCCTTATGCATAGCAATTATGGAAGAATGATTATAAGTTAGCCACCACTCTGATAAAGAGTCAATTGGATTTCAAAAATTGGACAAGTAGAACTACAAATTCATATTGTCCTATTGTTTATGATTGTTGCCATCTCTAATCCTCTCATACTTTACAGTTAGCACTCATTTTTTTTTGTACTTGATACATTCCAATCATAATCATTTTGTTATATGGCATGTGTCCTACAACATTATATTTGCAAAAGATTCTGCATAATGAGAAATCATAATTCCAAAGAATTTTTTCTAATGCACAGAGCAATATTCAAAATAACAAAATGTTGAAAATTTACTTCTGCAACTAACGGTTACAGTTCATCTGTTCTTATTACTATTATTTATCACATTAACTGCATATACAAGATCATTGAAAGAGAGACAATCACAGAAACAAGATAGACACGAGGATTATCCTAGGAAACCCTCTAGGGGAAGGAAACCCAACAACTTCTTCTAAATAGATTCTTCAACCAAGAATAATGCCAAGACAGAAAACATATAGACCTTTGTTGCGTCTCCCTCTCTCTCTCCAAAACTTGCGCACCTTTTCTCTCACTTGTACTTGAGTGAGATGAGTGAGTAAATGAGGTGTATAGCCCCTCTATTTATACACAAATGGATTTCCCTTTTAACTACTAGGGATGAATTTACAATTGTCACTTAATTACATTTTACATTAGCCACAATAGGGGTTGACTTGCAGTTTGACTTTATTTTACAATAACGGCCACAATGGGGCCGACTATACAAATACAACAAAATAATATTCTTTTAGGGTTTTTGCATGATCAAATAAAATAGGAGAATATCTTTCGTAGCTACACATTCTTCAACACTCCCTCTTAGCTAGGAAGGTATTCTTCGAGAACATTGTTCTTCTACATGTTTGTACACTTTGGCCATTGTCTTGTTGATTTTCACGAATTTATATATCATAAGAAGTTTTGCACTTTCACCATCCTTTTGTACTGGAGTAACATACCAACCTGCGCTAGGATCACATACCATTCTACATTGGAGTAACATACCAGCCTGTGTTGGAGTACCAAACTGTGTTGGGGTAGCATACCAGCCTGCGTTGGAGTACCAACCTGCTTTGTTGTCACATACTATCCTGCATTGGAGTACCAACCTACGTTGGGGTAGCATACCAGCCTTTGTTGGAGTACCAACCTACGCTAGAGTAGTGTAATAGCCTGTGTTGGAGTACCAACCTACGCTAGAGTATCTCCAACTATTGGGGATCTCATCACTTCCCTCTATTGGGGATCACTTCCCACTACTGGGGAACACATCTCACTACTGGAGAAAACAATCACTTCTCACTACTGGAGAAGTCTTTTTGGAGCACTCCAAGCTTGTCTTTGAAATACTCAAACTTAACTCTGGACAGGGGGTTGGTCAATACATATGCTACTTGTTCGTCGGTGGCAATATACTAGAGCTTTGTTGCTCCCTTTTGTACCATGTCCCAAACATAGTGGTATTTGATCTCAATGTGTTTTGACTTGTCATGAAACAAAGGGTTCTCTGACAACTTAATACGACTCTAGTTGTCACATAAAATGTAAGTCGCCTCTAATTAGAGATCAAGTATCCCTGCAAGCAACTTTCTAAGTCACATTGCTTCTTTGCTAGTTGATCACGTTGCAATATATTATGCTTCGGTCATACTGAGTGCCACACTGGTTTCCTTCCTACTGAACCATCCAATCATAGCTGATCCTAGGTTGAAGAAACACGCCGATTCACTTTTCCTATCTACTACACTACCGAGCTAATCTGAATTAGCATAGCCATGTAGGCTTATCTCCCGATCTGAGACATATCTAAGACCATAATAATTTTTACCCTTTAGGTACCTCATTACGTGTTTTTCCGCAACTAGGTGAACATATCTAAGATCAACCATATAATGACTCAAGGTGTTCACAACAAAACATATATCTGGTCTCATGTTCGTCAAATACATCATTGATCTGATCATCTATCTACATAAGGTGACATCCATTGTTCCTGAAGATGTATCACTTAGCAACTTTAGATTTTTCACCATGGGTGTAGGCATGGCCTTGCAATCCATCATATCGAACCTCTTTAGAATCTCTACTGCATGTTTTCCTTGGTTTAGGAAAATCTCATTGTGTCTTTGCCATACCTCTAGACCTAGGAAGTAGTGCATTATTCCTAGATATTACATCTTGAATATTGTGCCAAGCTTCCACTTTCTCTCAGTGATGGGCTTCTCTTCTCCTATCAGAAACAAGTCATCTACGTATAGCAATAGTATCATTGTACTTCCATCCTCATCCTTGTTGTAAAGGTTGGGATCTGTGTTACTCTTAGTAAATCCCAAACTCATCATCAAGTTATCCATTATGTCGCACCAAGCCCTAGGGGATTGCTTCAAACCATACAAGTCTTTTTTTATCCTACACACATGTCATTGTTTGTCATGTGTCTCAAAACCTTATGGTTGCTCCACATACACTTCCTCTTCTATTCCACCATTCAAGAAATTTTTCCTCACGTCCATCTGGTGTATCTTCCATTTAATTAATGAAACTATCTCAAGCACAGTCCTAATAGAAGTGTATCTCACTACAAGAGAAAAATTATCCTCATAATCAATCCCTTATTTCTAGGAGAATCCTCGTGCCATGAACCTTTCCTTGTAAATACTGCCATCTATTGCATTCTTTATTTTGTAAATCCATTTTGAGCTCACAACTGATTTCTCTCGTGGTCTTAGAACCACATCCCAAAAATCATTCTTCAAAATGGATTGGTACCCTTCAATAATGGAATCCTTCCATTCCTTCTTTTTTGCAGCCTCTTCAAAACATGTAGGCTTTGTATCAATAATGTCACTAAGGAGTGCCACGTAACTGGAATATGGTTTTGGTTTCTTTCTTTCTCTATAAGTTCCTTTTGGAGCACCATATTTTTCTGCATCCTGTATAATCTCACGGGCCCAAGTTGGCCTCTTCTTATCTCTAGGTGGATCTATGGGTCTTTGTGGCTCTGCCATGTCATGATATTCTATATCATGCTCTTCTAGTAAAATATCATTTCTCATGTCTGCAACTCTTGGAGATACTGGTTCTTCATCATGATCGTCATATGTACGACACTTACTTGAATTTTTTAATGTTGCATCCTCATCAAAGGTAACATACCTGTTGATCTCAATGTTTTTGTGACCAGGGATGTAGACTTTGTATGCCTTCGATGTTTCATTGTCACCACAAATATGCCTTTCTTTCGTGAAGGGTCCAATTTGAATATTTTTTCCTTGGGAACATGTATATAAACTAGAAAACCGAATATTCTCAGGTGGTTGACTTTTGACTTCTCTCCTATGAACATTTATTCTGGGGTCTTACTCCCAAGAACATGATGGGGTGTTCTATTCTACACATACGTTGCAGTCCTTGCTACTTCTTCCCATATATTTTTCGATAAGTTCTAATCATGAAGAATGGCCTTCATTGCTTCCATTATGGTTTGGTTCTTTCTTTCAGCCACACCATTTCATTGAGGATTGCATGGAGTAGAGAGATCCTTCTTAGTCCCATCTTGCCCATAGAATTACTTGAATTCATCTTATGTGAATTCTCCACCATTGTCTATCCTCAAGACCTTAATATTCTTTTCAAAAATATTTTCTATGAGGGTCTTGAATTCCTTAAATTTTCTAAACACTTCACCTTTTGACTTCAAGAAATAAATCCAATATTTGCATGAAAAATCATCAATGAAGGATACATAGCATAAATACCCATTGGATGAAGAGGTGTACATAGGTCCACATATGACTGAGTGTACAATGTCGAATATGCCTTTGTCCTTACTTTTACTTCTTGTAAATGGCCTCTTCATGCTCTTGCCTTCTGCACATCCCTTGAATATGCCCTCATGGTCCACCTAGATCTCTAGTAGTCCTATCACCATCTTGCTCATGATCGGTAATGCCTTATAGTTTAGATGAGAAAGTCTTATGTTCCATAACTCACTTGGTTTTATGGTATTGTGAACCAAGGCTATCTCTAAGTGTCCTTTCAATTTGTATAAGCCTCCCTCTTGGAAACCAATCAAAATTGCATCATTGAAAGATATTACTTTTTGCCACATGAGAAATTCTCCATTGACAAATGAAATTATGAAACCCTTCCCTTATAGAGCTGAAATAGAGAGGAGATTCTTCCTTAAATCAGGTATGAGTAAAACATCTTTTACCTTCATCAATTTTCTGGAATCTAACTTGAAGGAAGCTTCTCCTACACCTTTGATAGGATACTGATAATCATATCCCAATTTCACCTTATGAGGTGAGTCCTTCTTGATCAAGTTTGAAAGAGAGTACTAGTATCTTGTCATGTGCTTAGAAGCACCACTATCAATGATCCAAGTGTCACTTCCATTAGTGACAGTTCCTGTAAGGGATGACATTAAAATATATGGTTCATTATTAATTTCTCCCTCTGAATCTTTAGATCTTATGAGATCATTATCTTCTAGAATGTGTAGTATTCTAGATATAAAATTGTATGTAGAACATAAATAATTAGCTAGAAATGGAAGATAAACAATGATATAACCAGAACAACACCAAAATAATACCAAAATAATACCAGAATAACACCAGAAATAACACTTTGATTACTGAGAGAAATGTTCACTTGCCTCTTCGAGGGGGAAACCTCTAGCAGAGTAGAGATCTATTACAATAATATCCAAGACAAAACTTTTCATACCCTCTATTCCTATTTATACTAAATCTATCTATCCAAAAGAACAATCTAGAGGAAGATCCTTCTAGAAGCAAAAGCTTCTATCAGGTCTTCTTACAATTGACTTATTCCTCCTTATTGCTAGGCTTTATTAATATTGACCTTTATTACATGGAAATACATTATTCTACCCACTTGAAGGGTTAGGTAGGTTAGGTCCCTAACATGCCCTCCCCCTTAGAATCAACCTTGTCCTCAAGGCTTGAGATGAGGAAATTGTTGCAAAATGTTAGCGGGCTCCCAGGTGGCATTTGTTGGAGTTGTATATTTCCACTGAACTAACACTTCCTTGATAGTACATTGACGAAGGCAGTGCTCTCGCTGGTCCAAAACTTCTTGTGAATGCAACCAGATGGATCCTTCTTCATCCAACTTGGGAAGGTTGATTTGAGTTTGGAACTTAGTTCCAATCACCTTCTTTAAGCAAGAGACATGAAAAACAGGATGGAGCTTAGAATGATTGGGTGAATCCAACTGATAGGCCACCTTCCCAATGTGCTCGAGAACTATATAAGGACCATAAAATTTGGGTGCATGTTTATGACAATGTTCAGCCTTCAGTGAAGTTTTCTTATAAGGTTGCAGTCGAAGAAATACATGGTCTCCTTTACTAAATTATCATTATGAGAGACCTTGATCGGCTTGTTTCTTCATGCGATTCTAAGCCATGACCAAATTCTCTTTGAGGGTACGGAGAATAGTCTCGCAAACTGTAAGTGTTTGGTCAACCGCCTGAACCTTCGATACACCTAGCATATAGGAGAGAATTGAAGGTGGATTTTAGCCATATATTGCTTCAAACAGAATCATGTGAGTGGTTGTATGGTAAGAAGTGTTGTACCACCATTCAACTAATGGTAACCATTGAGCCCATTGATTTTTCCTTTCAGAGGGAAAACACCTCAAATAAGTCTCCAAATACTTATTGATGAATTCAATTTGACCATCAGTCTGGGGATGATAGGTGGTGTTGAGATGCAATTGGGTGCCCTGGAGTCTAAACATTTCTTGCCAAGAATTGTTGGTGAAAATTGGATCTTGATCAGAAACAATAGAATGAGGCATGCCATGAAGCTTGAAGATATGATCCATGAAAAGTTGAGCCACAGTTGATGCAGTAAATGGGTGTTGAAGAGCACAGAAATGAGCATACTTGGAAAGACGATCCACAACCACCATGATTACAGACTTATTTCCTAATTTAGGTAATCCCACAATAAAATCCATAGAGATGTCCCTCCAAATAGTGAGTGGAATTGGAAGCGGTTGGAGTGTGCCAGGAGGTTTGATGGTTTCTCCTTTATTGCATTAACAAACATCACATTCTGCTACAAAAGTATGAACATCCATTTTCATACCATCCCACAAAAAAGAACGTTTGACCCGGTCATAGGTTTTGGTAAACCCCGAATGCCTTGTTGTGGGAGTAACATGAAGCTCATAAAAAACTGTGGATTTAAGTTGCGACTGTTAACTTAAATACAAATGGCCATTTCAATTGTTGGATCATATGCGATATTTTATTATCATGTAGCCATTCTTGGCACACATCTTGGAGCCAATATGGTACAAGAAAGGAGAGGGGGAAAAGGGACCCTTAATCTTCATATTTTCGAGAAAAAGCGTCAGCAACCACATTTTCTTTTCCTTTATTGTAAATGATCTCATAATCATAACCAAAGAGCTCAATTACCCATTTTTATTTCTCTGGGGAGGAAGGTTGTTGCTCCAGAAAATACTTGAGGCTTTGATGATCTATATTAATTTCGAAGCGTTCCCCTAGGAGATAAGGGTGCCAGCGATCCAGTGCATGCATAAAAGCCAACATTTCCTTTTCAAAGATTAATTGGCCCAAATGGCGTTCGGACAATTGTTTGCTAGTAAAGGCCAAAGGTCTACCTTCTTGCATAAGTACAACTCCAATTACTCTTCCTGAGGCATCACATTCAAGGAAAAAGTTTTTTGTGAAATCAAGAAGGGCCAAGACCAGAGTAGTACAGATAGTTTCCTTCAAAGCTTGAAAACCCTGGTCTGCTGCAAGATTCCAAGTGAAAGAATTCTTTTTAAGGAGAGTAGTGAGAGGGCCCACAATATTCCCATAATTCCGAACAAACTAGCAATAATATCCGGTTAAACGCAAAAAACCACACAATCTTTTTATAGTCTTGGGGTGATTATAATCCTGCATTGCTTCAATCTTTTTAGGATACACCCAGACACTAGCCTTTCCAACAATATTACCCAAGTACTCTAGTTTTGAGGCTCCAAAGGCACATTTAGAGCGTTTAAGGAAACTTGGTGCTGCAAGAGTAGATGGAGAATTTGATCAACATGGGAAAGATAAGATTGCCAAGTTTTACTATAGATGAGAATATCATCAAAGAAAACTAAGACAAAATGACGGAGAAAAGGACGAAAGA
The DNA here is from genome assembly GCA_000966675.3 of Picea glauca. NCBI lineage: Eukaryota > Viridiplantae > Streptophyta > Pinopsida > Pinales > Pinaceae > Picea > Picea glauca. The sequence goes on from JZKD02S2414627.1 coordinate 18,638, forward strand.
CATGATTCATGAGGCTTTGGAAGGTGGAGGCGGCATTACGCAAGCTAAAGGGAATGTCCAAAAACTTATAGTGACCCTCATGAGTTTGAAAGGAAGTCTTGGGTATGTCAAATTCTTGCATACGTATCTAGTGGTATCCAGAACGCATATCAAGTTTAGTGAAGTACTGAGCACCACTCAGCTCATCCAAGAGATCATCAATGATAGGAATGGGGGACTTGTCCTTGATGGTGAGCTTATTGAGGGCACGAAAGTTGGGACACATGCGCCAAGTACCTTCTTTATTAAGTACCATGACCACAGGGGAAGAATAAGGGTTGGTATTGGGGTGGATAACACCCGCTTGGAGCAATTCCTGCACTATTTTCTCAATTTCATTCTTTTAGGCAACGGGGTGAAGATAAGGGAGAACGTTGGGAGGAAGACTTCCAGGAACAAGGGGAATGGAATTTTCATGAACACCATGAGAAGGAGGAAGTCCCTGAGGGGTGGAAAAGATAGCTTGATGTTTGGAAAGGTTAGCTTGGATGTCGGGATGCACAGAAGGTGTCTCAATGACTTGAATAGAATGGAGTTTATAAATGATACCAGAGTGGCCTTTCTTGAGGATAGTTTACATACGATGGGAACTAATGATCTCAGGAGAACCATTTGTGAGACCTTGGAATTTATACCTTTGTCCTTCCTATTGGAATTGCATGGTTAATTCCTTAAAATCCATAAGAATGGGACCCAAAGTGCATAACCATTCAACACCTAGCACAATGTCACAACCTCCCATGTCAATGGAAAACATATGATATTTTAGTTATTAATTTCCAATTTGAAGACGCAAATTTTCACAACACCCACCACATTTCATGGACCCATCATTGGCTATCATGATTTGAAAATTATTGACAACACGAATATAGCAATTGGTTTCCTGGGAAATGCGACGATGAATAAAATTGTGGGTGCTACAACTGTCAACAAGGATGATGACCTTCCTGTTCTTAATGTATCCAATGAGCTTGAGCGTTTGTGGGGCTGAGAAGCCAGTGAGGGCATGAAAGTAAATAAGCGGGTCAACTTCAGGTGGGTTAGCAGGCTCTTGGGTGGCATCGGGAAGGGAGAGTTCTTCAACAAGGGGAAGTGTCAGATCATCTTCGAAGATGGCCATAAATAGTTTTTGTTCCTTACACTTGTGCCTTGAAAAATATTTTTCATCGCAATTATACCAAAGACCCTTCAGTTGGTGTTCATCCATTTCATCCCTAGTTAGTTTTTGGACCTTGAGGGGAGCGACAGGGGGGTTAGGATTAGAGGGTCAAGGGAGAGGAACAAAAGGGGGTTTTTTGTTATGGGAAAAAACAACTTGTTGGGCCTCTTTAGCAAATTGAGTAGCTTCCAACCAAGTTGGAGGGAGGGCCATGAGAACCTAGGATCATATTTAATCCTTGAGACCACTGATAAATCAATCATGAAAGAACACATCTAACATGCCCTCTTTTCGAAAGGCCAAATGCTCAAAAGCAGTGATGAAGTCTTCCATTGTGCCTGACTATTTCAACTTGGTCAAATGATTGAGATAGTGGATATCAGTATCAAAGAGCTCATAAAGCTCAGCAACAAACTAGGTCTAGGAAATATACCCCTGACGTGATTTTTTTCACCATTGTAACCATTGCCAATGTTCAATATCTAGATAGAGGACATCATAGCGAAGTTCATCCAACTCGTCAATAATACCATGCAAAGAAAAATAATGATCCATTTGAGTGACCCAACCTGTAGGATCGGAGCCATCAAATTTATTGACCTCTGTTTTGTTTCTTATATGATTAGTATAATGCACACATTAATTATCAATCTGGGATTCGTAATCAACAGAGTTACAAGACACCTGTAAGAGAGGCAATTCTAATGTCACGAGTATATAACTAATCTAGATTATGCATCCTGGGAATAAAGAAAACTGTCAAACTAAAACACACTTTGGTTGTCTTTCACATAGGGGCTATCTACTCCATTGTGGCACATGCAAGTATGAGATGAAGTCCTTTGACAGATCAACTATGTTATTTGACAAAGAAAGCTAATTATACAATCACACTTTGAAAAAGGAAATCACACATCAATCATCAAGGCATATCATGGGTAGTTCAGTAGCCAGTATAGTGGGTATGTTATGGCTCACAATAATTTATTGTGAACTTCACTAGTTATTTTCCTAGTATGTTTGACTATTGCTTACAACGTCTATGTTCATGAAGAGAAATCAAATTTATAAAAATAGAAACAGGGCATATGCAAAAATAGAGTAAGTAAAGATCTTAAGCAATTATATGATCAAAATCCTAAACTGAACTATACTGCTAACATCTGAAACTATTAGAGATGATGAATTAAATTGAGAAATCAAAGCTATAGCTAGTCTAATAGTTACACTATCGAAATCAAATGCTAACACTAATATACAAGAATGTTGACCTCTGTTGGGTGGTGGGCCCTTATCGCTTCAACATGTCAGCGATTGGAGTCTATAATAAGTTAGTCTTAGATCAACACATCACTCTTACTCGGATCTCAAAACATGAAATTAGATTATGCTACCAACTCAATTCGCTTCTATTCATTAATAATCAAGACATGGAAATAAATGAAACTCTTCTATTAAACTCAAACTCAAGATGTGTTCTACAATATGCGATACTTCTCTGACATGTTTTTCTATGCTATGCTCTCGATGTTTTTCCCAACCACCATCCTTTCCATGAATATTTAAACAGTCTCAGTCGTGAAACACAAGGAGGTGAAATCTTCAGCATATTAGTGATTATCAAATTTACATACTTGGTTACATATTTTAAGCTTCATCCTCATGACACGGAGTGCATGAGGATGAAGCAATAATCAAACTAGCTCAATGTCTTGCTAGAAACTTTGATGATCTAATAAACATTCAACAATTATCCCAGGCACAATCTAGAGATTAACTTGGCATACTTTGCTTCCTCTACTGGTACCGGATCATAACAGGTGAGACACAGGGGATAGTACCATATCTTAATAACTTGCAATTGGTTGGTACCGAACTAAAATAGGTTGTGGGAATTGGTACCAGATCGCGAAAATGAGTGATTTATGGGTACTGGATCTGAACAGGAGGTGTTCTTGGTACCGGATTTGGGCAGAAGGCATAACAAAAGTACCGGATTGTTGTTTGGGTACCGGATCTCAACAGTTGTCAAGTGGTACCGGAATACATGGTAGGTATCGGATTGTGTGAGTTAGTGCATAAGTACCAGATGGCTTGGGTGACATAGGAGTGTCGGACTTGTCCAAAGGTCAAAGGCTACATATAGCAATTTAAACATTCGCACATGAAATATTTAATCTCCTATCTTAATAAACCACAAAATGCATGAATTCAAATATACTTTACCTCATGACCTTATAAGTGACTGGAGATAGTGTTCTTTGTCATTTATCCAAACTTAGGTATGTTAGAAAGGTGTAAATGAGGAGTATAATATGGTGATAGGAATTTCAATTTAGAGGCTCAACATTCACCCATGCCAAAATCATTGCATGTCCTCATGCAACTGAAACATACTCAAAATTTTACAAAACTTGAGACTCCATTCTCTTTAATCATGTGGATCAATGATGTTGACAGTTGAGGCTTCTTCCCTCAACTCCCTTTTTATGACCCTAGTGTATTGTAAGAGTCTTAGTACCTTTTTGAGCTTATTATAAGTCACTTCATGGTCATCTTGGAGTTGTTGGTTGGTTGCCTTCAGTTGCTCGTTTTCCTTCTTGATATACCCATCTAGTAGCTGGTGTTCCTTCACCTCTTATTTTAGTTTCTGGTTTTTTTTTTGTAGCTCCTCAATCTTCTTCCTCATATGTTCCTTTTTTAAGGTCTTTATTGACTCCATTGTTTCCAACTGGATGTGCTCTCTTTCTTCCACTTCCTCTCTCATCCCACACAAAGTAATAGTAAATTGCTCCTCAGTTAAGCTAGGGATGTCATCCTAGACTGGTAGGTCTAGAGGAGAGGAGGTAAAATATGTTGGGTCTTCATATGCAAGAGGACTGATAGTTGCTTTTCCTTTCTTTGTCATTCTACTTGTGGTTCTCTTAAAAGGAGATGATATATTCTTCTTCTCAAAAGTGCTAAAAAGTTTTCTCTTCCTCTTTTCTGTCTATGGAATGGTTACATGAGGTTGTTCCATAGGTTGTTCACCTTTGTGCTTTGAGCTACTCTTCTCTTTCCTCAAGGGATTTGATTTATGACGCTTCTACTCAAGTGCTACTATTGATATCTCTTCTACTAATTTGGATTTATCTTTCGATTCTTGAATTTTAAGAGCCTTATTAACTGAGGAAGAGGGTCCTACTTGTTTACTCGAAGAGTCATGCATTTTTCGATCTTTTCTCATCCTAGATTTATATTTTTGGCTCACTACTTTGGAGGATAGTGGAGCTACCTTGTCTTTCTTACCCTTTTTATTCTTAGGTTCCTCATCTTCATCTAGAGCAGGCTGGGCTTCCTCTACAGGCTCATTTTCTGTGGAAAAGTGTTGAGTGATGAGGGTTTTCCAACTAAAACTTTTCTTCCTGATTTCATGTATAACTAGCACTCTGATAAGACCCTGATGATAAATACTAGTCTTCTCAGTTTTATATAAGAATTTGACACCTCTCACCATCTTTTTTAGGCTCATCCAAAAAAAATATGGAAATTCAATCTCAAGACCTCCTTCAAAGTGAAACAAAAGCCTAAGGTGATATAGGAAAGTTATAGCATACCTGCCTTCACAAGTGAGGAATCGTTGGAGGCTGGCAAGCATTGGCTAATATTCCTCCTTAATATAGTTTCTAGAAATCCCCTTTTTCTAATCAGGGTGTTGATGGTCTTCTTTTAGGAATCTTTGGCACATTTCCTTATTGATTCCTACTCCTTTGAAATACTTGTCTTCTTTGCTAGGAGATCTCGTGGCCTCCCTTAGATTTTCGTCATTGATTGTTAGCTGCAGGTTACCTATGTGCACAATTTTTGCATTGTAACATTGGGTGAATGCATGAGATACCCCCTCATGAAAACCTGTGATTTTTTCTGAAAACATGATCCAACCCGCTCTAGTATACTTATCTCTACATAGCTAGAACTCCTCGGTCTCCCTATAAACCTGGAAGACCGGTTCATGCCTACTCACAACCATCCTTATAAACTGTGAGTGTAAACCAAGTTGTGAGTGTAAGAGTTTGGTCGACTATGAGCGTAAGGATCTGGTATTGGATACCACAGAGAAGAGATGTCAGGTTAAACAGTAGGCTCTGTAATGGAGAAAATATGGGTAATGCCAGGTCAAACCGGAATGAACACAGTGATCGCGTCAATAATTCGAAAGGTGGGTTTAACAAAAATGTTGCGAAGGAAATTAAAATGTGATGAGGCTCATCTAGATGGCTTTGCCACCCAGATAATCCATTTCATTCATGCACATTAGTACAATGATGGGAACGGGACATTTGGTAGTAGTCACGATGACAATTAAAACATCCTTGTCATTCGGGATAGGCAATTGGACCTTCAAGCAACAGATTTGATGTTGAATCGTGCAACATGATATGCGGTATATTCATGATTACTAAGGGTAAAGAATGTTCTTGGTTTAGAGACGTGGTTCATCATTATTGGACATACTCATTTCAGTTCATAACTACATTCATTTAATATCAAATTTGATGTGATTTTGCCTTCAATGTCTTTTGGAGCGCTTATTTGATGAGGAAGTTAATTAGGGTTAAGCTTATGGGTATGAAGGAATTAAAATAATAGTTAAGTGCATGGTTTTAACAATAAGTTCATAATATGTAGTATACAATTTCATACCTATTGTAGTTTTATAAGAAAAGGAAAATAAATTATACCATGTTACCTTTGTTTTTATCATTGCATAACCAATACCCATATGATATTCATGATCGGAAGCATATGCGAATGCCTTTGTATTTGAATCTTGTAGATTATCCGAGTTCCTCTTTTAGGTTGGAGTTTTATGGAGGATTAGTACTGGAATTTACTGTACCTCATGAAACTTCTTTATTTTATGCTTGTTTTTGAATTTCTTCCTTTGTGTCTGGTTTTGTAGGGTTATAAGGTGAACACATTGGTCTCTGAAGATGAGATGTGAGTCTGGAAAAGAGTCCTAAAAGAGGCTCTTTGACCCTCCCCCATGCCAAAGGTGTTGCATATCACTATGCAAAAAGATATAATACACTGTAACACAATGAAAGAAAATTGATAAGAGAAGAGAAACCAAATCAAATTCCAAAAGTACATCTGTCACCTAGCATATGATCTCACGCCTTATTTGTTGTTAAAAATGAAATTACCTTCCTTCTAATGACTTATTGACAAGCACAACATTCAACAATGAAAACAAGGAGGTTTTTGTATTTTTCCATGAGCACAGATCCAACCTAACTTGCTTTAGAGATTTACTATCATTAGATATTATGGATAAATTTCACAGTATAAGTAGATTAGACTCCCTAGTCAGGGTCCCACTCTTAAGAAGTTTCCTTCTTAGGTAATGTAGGATTTAGATGTCAGACCGATAGAGTTGACTTAGGGTAATTCTCAAATGGACATTTGCTTGTAGTATTCATTTTGTTTGTTAATCTAGAATTTGTATATTATAAATGACAAAAGTGACATTTTCTTGTAGTATTCTTATTGTTTGTTAATCTAGAATTTGTATATTATAAATGACAAAAGTGACATTTGCTTGTGGTATTCATTTTTTTAAATGACAAAAGTGAATTTTTCAATCAAAAAAGTATAAATGAGACATTTCTCAAACCAGAACCCACTGCCAGCAAGCCTGTTCAGTACTCCTGTGGGGTAGTTATGTTATTTAGTGAGAGACATACCTTCCCTAGGTAGAATTCCCCATTGCCAATAGGCATGTTCAATACCCTGATGGGCTTTCCTAGTCATACCATAGACCGGTGCCCGCTGCCAGCCAACCTGTTCAGTATCCCGATGGGTTAGTCTCTTAAACCATTTTTCTATCAGAGGATTTGTGTCCCATAGTCACCTATTTTAGTTTTTGTTAAATAATGCTTTTGCACAAGTGACAGGGGGAGGCTCATCTGAAAACCCTTTTACAGGCTGGGATGGTATTGGGTTAGAAGATATACTCTCTTATTTGAATGTCTTTAAAGATTTGTTTGAAGGAAAAATAAAATCATGTATGTATGTTATTCTGCAAGATACCAGATATAATAAATACGCAGAACAGAAATAAAATGCTAGAAATGGCAGAATAACAGTAATATAACCAGGATAATCTCCACAATAACACAGAAATAATATGAGAACAATAACTGAAATAGCACTTTGATTCAGAAAGAAATGTTCATAGGCCTCTTCGAGGGGGAAACCTCCAGTCGAGCAGCGCTCTGTTACAATAATCTCCAAGCTAGGGTTTTCATACCCTCGACCCTTA
>JZKD02S2414627.1:30056-47150 GCA_000966675.3 Picea glauca
GTCTTCTTACATCCGCCTTATTCTATTTTATTGAAAGGCCTTATTAATATTGACCTTTATTACATCCGAATACATTGATCTACCTATGTGCAGGTTAGGACCTTAACATATTCCTTTAGAATATTCCAAATGTATGGTCTATCTGAGTTTGTCCATAAGAGAATGACCTAAAGTTACCTTAGGGTACTAATGCATCCTCTTCCATAAAAATTTCCTAGTGTGCCCACGATAGAGTGTTCATATACTCATATGCTACTCTTTAGTAAAGATAGTCCAATGATTATTGTTGAAGTCTAGTTAGGGTGAAATAGTTACTTGTAGGCTAATATTTTTAATCCCTTTAATCATGTTAAAGTATTGATGTTGTTTGTAATGGAATTTTTTATGAAGGCAACCTCTAAACTTTAAATCAGATTAAGCATGGTTCCTTATCAAGAAACATAGGAAAAATAATTATATCTTCTCTGTCAAGCAACAGAACCAAAAGAAATTAAAATACTTCCCTTCGGCCAGCAACTGGACCAAAATAAATTAAAATACTTCCCTTAAGTCAGCAACTGAACCAAAAGAAATTATTGCTTCATGAAAGATGCCATTTGATATTGCAGTCAGCTCCTTGGTTTGATATTAAGTGGTTACTGCAAGGCTTAACACTTCATATTAATTGACATCAGATATTGAAATAGGCATAGCATTATTTGTCAATTATAAAATAGGTGATATGTCCTGATAGTATCGGATAAGGACAGTCTTCTGGTACTGGATCAGCACAGGACTGCTGGTACTGGACCAGAACAGATTTTTTGGTACCAGATCAATACTGTTGGTACTGGATCAGAACAGAGTATTGTTGATTCTTAAAAAAAACTGATGTTTTAGAAAGTTCGTGAAAGATCAAATAAATTATAGAAATCTACTAACAAAATTAAAATGTGAAATTAAAACAAAGGAGGTAACAATCCATTGTTACCTTTAGCTTACTAACAAAACACAGGCCACACACCTATGTACAAATTTTTAAAAATAAATCAAACAATAAATGTGGATCAGTAGGAAGTTCTCCTTCCTTACTAATCACCTGCATATCTGAATTATGTAGCACATGTGTCAGAAATTCCTCTTTTGACAAGGGTTTGTTATAAATTCTCAACCAATGACCATTCACGAGTAGGGGTGTCTGATGTTCATCAATTTTCTTTATCCTAATTGAACCATTATCATAGACAGTTTTAATCTCATAAGGTCCCAACCAACGAGTAGTTAACTTACCTTTGAAGTTCTTGAACATGTTTTCATACAACAAGGCTCAATCTCCTGGTTGAAAATTTTTCTTTCTGAGATACTTGTCATGCCATTTTGTCCTCTTCTCTTGAATAAGTGTGTTTTTTTGAAGTGCTTCCTGCCTGATTTCATCCATCTCATTAAGTTGCAAGAGTCTTTGTTGTTGGGCTTCATCTAAGTTCATGCCAACTTGTATACTAGTCCTTAAGGTCTTGATCTAGAATTCTATGGGGAGAAGAATTTGCTTCCCATACACCAACTCATAAGGTGTATGTCATGTTGTATTCCTCAAGGTGATTCTATAAGCCCATAAGGATTCTAGTAATCTATCAACCCAATCTTTGTGGTGTAGCTGTATTGTTTTATTAAGAATGGACTCAATGACTTTGTTGGTAGATTATACTTGCCCATTCGCCTAAGGATGACAAGGTGTAGATTTCCTATGCTTGATTTGGTACTATTCTGTAAAAACTTTGACCAGATTAGAGGTAAATTGAGTCCCCTGATCAATCACAATTTCTCGAGGTAAACCAAATCTAGTAAAAATGTCATTAAAAAGGAAATCTACCATTAATTGTTCACTTGCAGACTATAAATATTTTTCTTCAACCCACTTAGTCACATAGTCAGTACATACAAGTATATAATTTTTCTTTTTAGATGCATGATTAATGGACACTACAAAATCTAATGCCTATTTATCAAAAGGTTCAATGACTACTTGGGCTTGAAGTGGCATTTGGTCTCGTGGAGTAGGCTTACCCATTCGTTTTCATTCATCACAATTGGATACATAAGTTCTGACATCCTTGAAAATATTAGGCCAATAATAACCAGATTGCGGAAATTTATAGGTGATCCTCTTGTTAGCAAAGTGGCCTCCACAAGGACCATCATGGCAGGCTTGTAGAATATCATGGATATCATCTTTCCTTACACATCTTTTGATTACCAAATCTGGCACTATTTTATAAAGACAATCATCATGCCAAATCTAGTTTGCACTTAGCTGAATTGCTTTATGTTTTTCTCTAGGAGACAATTTATGAGGCATCTTCCCTGTCACGAGATAGTTAGCTACATTTTCATACCAAGGAGTAAATGTAGAAATAACAAACAAATTTTCGTCAGGAAATTTATCATCTACTGGTGCATTATCTCCCATATGAATCATTGTAGATAAGAAATCCACCACAAGATTATCCTTACTAGGTCTATCAATAATAGTGATATTAAAATCTTGTAATAATAACAACCATATTGTAACTCTAGGGTTTGTTAAGATTTTGTTCATTAAGAATTTAATGGTTGAATGATTAGTGTATACAAAAGCTTGATACCCTATAATATAGTGTCTAAATTTATTGATAGCATGGACTACAGATAACAATTCTTTTTCTGTGACCATATAATTAACTTCTACTGGGGAAAGGTTTTTACTGACAAAATAAATAGCATAAGGAATTTGATTTTCCCTCTGTCCAAGAACTACCCCCAAATCTGTGTCTGAGGCATCAGTACAGATATGAAAAGTAAGGGACCAATTTGGTCCTCTTAAAACAGGGGTACTTGACAATTTATTTTTCAGAATCTCAAAAGATGCTTGGCATTCATCATTCCAATTAAATTCATCTTCTTTAGATAATAACTTGAATAAAGGGGTAGCTAAGCTTGTAAAACTTAGAATGAATCTTCTATAGTAGCCAGCATACCCTAAAAGCTATGAACTTCTTTTTGTGAGGAAGGTATTCTAATTTCTATGATAATATGAATCTTCACAGGATCAACTCTAATTTTAGAACCGGAAATGTGATGTCACAAAACTATACCTTCAGTGAGCATCATCTTTGAATTTTCATTGCTTAGGGAAAGATTGGTTTCCCTACACCTAATCAAGACTTTTTCTAGACTGGTCAAATCTTCCTAGAATTCATCTCCATGGACTGTAAAGTCATCCATGTAGATTTCCATGCAATCAATGGTCAAGTTAGACAAAATGACTAGGATGACCCTTTGGAAAGTGGTTTGGGAATTGAAAAGTTCAAAAGGAATAACCCTATAAGAATAGGTTTCCCATGGGTAGGTGAAATTGGTCTTTTCCTGGTCTTCAGGTGCTATCTGTATTTGGTTATAACCATTAAACCCATCTAGGAATGAGAAATACTTCTTTCTGGACAAGGTATCCAACACCTGATCAATAAATGGTAAGGGAAAATAATCCCTATGGGTGGCCTTGTTCAACTCCCTAAAGTATACACATATTCTCCACTTACCATTTTTATTGGGAAGTATGACAAGTGGAGACACCCATTGGCTATCTGAAATGGGGTATATGAAATTGGCTCGAAGGATTTTTTGCAATTCCTCCTTTACAATATCTTTGAGGGTTGGATTCATCCTTCTCTGGGGATGCCTAACTATTCTAATTTGGGCATTGGTGTAGATATGATGCGTGCATGTGTCAGGGTGAATAATCCCTGCAAAGGCATCAAATTGTCTTTGGAGCATTTCAATAGCTTGCATCTTTTGTTCTGGTTCCAAACTAGAGTTGATATACAAAGATTTTCCTGGACTAATATCAACAAGTTCAATACTTTCTTCCTTCTCTGAGGAAGATGGTGATAAAGTATATAATTGGGTGATATCAGGATGCCAAGTTTGTTGAAATTCAGAACTGAAAATATGTGACAATTCTACAAAAGACATAGGATATTCAATGAAGTTCGTATCAGCCAAAAATAAACTTAAGACTTGTTCATGTGATTGTTCTTGCATTCCTTTTACTTGTTCATGTGTTAACAGGGGTCTCATGCAATCTTCCTCTCCATAATGGTTTTCTATCCAAACAGGTATTTCTTGTGCTGGTTGAGCAGGAGGGAAGAGGACAAGCTTTTGGCTATGTGTGCCATTGGATATAATCATCTCACCAGACCGAAAATTGATAAAGGCATTTGTTGTGGCCAGCCAAGATCGACCAAGAACCATAGGGTGTCTTGGTTTGGAGGATGATTTAGAATATATGACTAGAAAGTCTATTGGATACTCCCAAGAAGCTAGTGTGGCTGTGACATCATCTAAACTTCTTGCAGGGCTAATGACTGACTTATTTTCCAACTCTATCATGGTTTGGGTTGGCCTTAACTGGTTTATTTGGAGTTTTTTCATAGTGTCAAAAGGCATTACATTAATTTATGCACCCAAATCAATGAGTGTGTTCAATAAAGAAATACCATTAATTTCAACAGTGACTACTAGGTTCCTAGGGTCATTATATTTATATGGAATTTCATAAATAAATTTAGATAATTGTCCTACTACCTGAACAAGGGCAGGTTCCTTATTCTTCCTTCCTGGTTTATTAAGGCAAATATCCCTTATGATTTTTGCATATATGGGGATATCCCTAATGGTTTGCAATAGAGGTATGTTTACACATACATTTTGTAACTCATCCTCTATATCTTTGTGCAAGGGTGGCTCAGGTTTCTTCACTGATAGTCTTTCAGGGTAGGGTGGAAGATTAACTTGTTGAGGTAATCCTACAGACTGAGAAGTGGTTGGAATATGAGAGGAAGTGTCTCCTTCTACAGGGGTGGTTTGAGTATTTTCTTGTTCAGAATGATTATCATTTTCTTCTTGAATTATTACCCCAGAATTTGATTGATTTACAACTTTCTCGGATCTTAGTTGAATTTCATAGGTGGGAAAGGTTTGGAATTATGCATTCTGTATAGGTTGGGTGGGTCGATTATTGGGGTTAGGAATTGGTTGGGCAGGAATTGTTGTTGGTCTAGGAGGGTTATGGGCAGCTTGGATTTGTAGATGTTGATTGGCATTTATAGGTACTTCTTGCTGCTAGTTAGGGTTCAAGGGTACTGTGAATTGTTGTTGTATAGGAGGTGGAGGTAAATCTTGTATCTGTGGTGGGTTAAATCCAAGTAGTAATTGGGAAATGTTTGTAGGATAATGCGGATATGTCAGGTAAGAGGGACTCCCATACACAGGTCCCCTCCAACCTTGTTGCCAAGGCTGAGTTTGAGCTTGCTGAGGTGTCCATTGGGGATAGGGAATTGGAGAAGGACCCCATTGTTGTTTTTGATATTGTGTATTAAGGTCATAAAATGCATTGGGGTTTTGTTCTCTCCAAGGCCTCCTAGAAGGGTATGGTTGTTCTTATGAGACTCCTCCTCCCCTATAAATGGCTTGCAACTTAGACAAAGTTGGACATTCATATGTGGTGTTCTCTTGTGTACATAGGCCATAGACCTCTATGACATTTAATGGGCATTCTTTCTCAGGGTGCCTCTTTCTACATTTAGGACAAAAGAGTGCAAAAACTTCTTCTTCTTTCTTCTTTTTCAGTTTTAGGGTATCTAACTGGTTACTGATTGTGCTCAAGATGTATGTTTTAAAGCTCTAATAAGTTTCCTAACTCAATTCTGGTGACAGTCCCTGAGTTTTGTCTTAAATTTCTGCTAAAAGGATCTCTTGGTCCTTTGCCTATTTTAGCTTGTCCTCTAGAGTATCTCCTACAGTAATCTGCAATTTCTGCAAAGGGATTTTGGTGCACATCTCCTGAAATTAACAAATTTAAAACTTCTGTGCAATCACCTCTAAGACCTTTCAAAAATATTGTTCTTACTACAGCGAGGTCGATAGTGAATAATTTTGATTTCTGATAGTTGTATAAGAACCTTTCTAAGTAGTCTTCAGGGCTTTCATCTTCGGTTTGATGCATTTTAAAAATGTCATTTTTAGCATTATCCTTACAATAATCTTGATATTTCAGTAAAAATGTGTCTTTCATCTGATCCCAAGAGAGAATTGTATATTCTCCTAAGCTCATGAACCATCTTAAGGCTGATTCCTTTAATGTGGTTGGAAAGATCTTAAGTTTTGGGGCATCATCTGAATAGTTATAGATTCTACATAATATGTCAAACTTGAATACAAATAAGTTTGGATCTTCATTTGACATACCTCTAAAAGTGGGTAACGATAATAGTGGGATGTTCTTCATGTTTATATTTTTGGAAATATCCAAGATTGGAAACCCGAAGGTCTCAGTCTTAGTGGCTGCATTTTCATTTCCTTATTCTTCTACCATTTTTCTAGGTATCCTTCCTCCACTGATAGATGGTTCATAAACTTGATTTTGTGTCTCTTCTAAATGCTCACTTTCTTCAGCAAATTCACCTCCTACCTGCCCCAATATTGACTCTTCAGTTTTAGGTCCTTCTTCTGGAGCCTCACTGGCTTCCCTTGAATTTCTTCCTGATAGAATTATTCCTACACCAATGTCAATTGAATTAGTGTGTGTGTTTGATTTCAAATCTTTAGAACTTACAAATCTACCCTTATTATCTCTATATCTATGCATAAAATAAAAATTTGATACTTAACTCAATTAAAATCCTAATTATATATGGAAGGTAAGAAGGAAACCTGGCTTCGGAGAACCCCACTATAGTGGTTCTGTGGCTCTTCACTCACATCTTAAACATTTTATCCTCCTCCCTCAATTATCCCTTAAAATCATTCAAAAACTATGCAAACAATCTAAGCTAAAATCACTTCCTACCATTTGCAACTTCCCGACAACGGCGCCAAAATGTTGTGTTGATTATATGAATATTATAATGCACACATTAATTATCAATCCAGGATTCATAATCAATAGAGTTACAAGACACTAGTAAGAGAGGTAATTCTAATGTCACGAGTATAGAACTAATCTAGATTATGCATGCTGGGAATAAAGCAAATTGTCAAACTAAAACACACTTTGGTTGTCTTTCACAGAGGATCTATCTACTCCATTGTGGCACATGAAAGTATGAGATGGATTCCTTTGACAGATCAACTCCGTTATTTGACCTAGAAAGCTAACTATGCAATCACACTCTGAAAAAGGAAATCAAACATCAATAATCAAGGCATATCATGGGTAGTTCAGTAGCCAGTATATTGGGTATGTTGTGGCTCACAATAATGTATTGTGAATTTCACTAGTTCTTTTCCTAGTATGTTTGACTATTGTTTCCAACATCTATGTTCACTAAAAGAAATCAAATTTATATAAACGGAAACAGGACATATGAAAAAATAGAGTAAGTAAAGATCTTAAGAAATTATATGATCAAAATCCTAAAATGAACTATACTGCTAACATATGAAATTATTAGATATGATGAATTAAATTGAGAAATCAAAGCTACAACTAGTCTAACAGTTACACTATCGACATCAAATGCTAACACTAATATACAAGAATGTTGACCTATGTTGGGCGGTGGGCCCTTGCCGCTTCAACAGGCCCTTGATTGAAGTCTACAGTAATTTAGTCTTTGATTAACACATCACTCTTAATCGGATCTCAAAACATGAAATTAGATTATTCTACCAACTCAATTCCCATCCATTAATTAATAATCACGACATGGAAATAAATGAAACTCTTCTATTAAACTCAAACTCAAGATGTGTTATAAAATATGTGATACTGCTCTGACATGCTGTGCTATGTTATGCTCTCCATGTTCTCCCCAACCAACATCCTTGTCAGGACTATTTAAACAATCTCAATCGTGAAACACAAGAAGGTGAAATCTTCATCATATCAGCGATTGTCAAATTTACACACTCAGTTACATATTTTAAGCTTCATCCTCATGACATGGATTGCATGAGGATGAAGCAATAATCAAACTAGCTCAATATAGTCTTGCTAGAAACTTTGATGATCTAATCAACAGTCAAAAAATATCTCAGGCACAATCTGGAGCTTAACTTGATATACTTTGTTTCCTCTACTGGTACCTGATCATAACAGGCGAGACACAATATATAGTACCATATCTGAACAACGCGCAATCGGTTGGTACCAGACTAAAACAGGATGCAGGCGTTGGTACCAGATCACGATAATGAGTGATTTGAGGGTACCAGATCTGAACATGAGGATCTCTTGGTACCAGATTCGGAAAGAAGGCATAACGAAAGTACCATATCGGTGTTTGGGTACCAGATCTCAATAGTCGTCAAGTGGTACCGGAATACATGGTAGCTACCAGATTGTGTGAGTTGGCACATAAGTACCGGATGGATTGGATGACATAGGAGTGTCGGACTTGTCCAAAGTTCAAAGGCTACATATAGCAATTTCAACATTAGCACATGAAATATTTAATCTCCTAGCTTAATAAACCACAAAATGCATGAATTCAAATATACTTTACCTCATGACCTTATAAGTGACTGGAGATAGTGTTCTTTGTCATTTATCCAAGATTAGGTAGGCCAAAAAGGTGTGAATGAGGAGTATAATATGGTGATTGGGATGTCAATTTAGAGGCTCAACAACCTCTATGCGGGGAAGAAGGGGTTCACAATGAAAGAAGTTGGAGTGAAAATGTGGAGACTGAGAGGAATCAGCAGCATCGGGTTGTTATGATGAGGAAGGAACTGTAGGGTGGTTCAACAATTGATTGACAAGAAACTTGAGGAAGTTCAATTGGGTTGTGATTTTGGCTTCCATATTGTTAAATTTTTTCTCTAATTTGTCAATGCAGGAATTGGTAGAATCCATCAAAGATGTGAGATGTTCGATGGAGACATGGGCTTGATTGATAGAAGTTTGGAGTTATTGGTTGCAATTGGTGGCCATTTGGAGAGGGCAAGTGCGGAAAAGGAAAAACAAATGGGTGGGACCACAAAAAAATGGACTTAGAAGTGACAGGTACCACGACGATCAGTGCTTGAAGGGAAATATAATGTAATAGGAGAAAAAATAAGGAAACTGAGAAGGGGTCGGGTCCATTGAAACAAAAAGGATTAAAAATAAATGGTATGACTGCAATCAGGTAGAAAAGGGGAATATAATGGAATAGGTCCCAAAAAAAAAATTCGAAAGGAGTTATACTCCAGCCTAAAGAATACTGCAGTGATGAAATGCCCAAATTCTTAGTAGGAAGAAATGTGTAGTAATTTCGCAACCAAAATGCATAAGACAGTGTAGCATGACAATAGATCTTGTTGGTTCTATTTTTGTTTCCTTCCCAAGTGTTAGGGTATTCAAGGGTTCTACAAACAAGGGTTGTCTGTGTGCTATTGCTCTCTAATATACGTGTGGGGTCCAACAGTAGTACTCGACCCAATATCTCAGGGAACCAACTAAGGAGGCTAGACTGTACCCTTGGTCATACTATGCAACTACCCAGGTACTAGAGAGTATCTTCCCAAGTGTTGTTCTCGGTGTCGCTATAGCATTCAGGTGGTCTATTGGTTTATCTATGCAGGGCTTCAAGAGATCTAGGATGATCTTTATACAAGTGTTGTCTGATGCGCTACCACTCAAAGGGGTACCAACATGGGTTACAAGGGTGGCCAACATATGTGTGCTTAAGTACCACTTCTATTACCTACGTGTATGAATCCCCGACCGTGGGTTTATACATGTAATGATAGATCTTTTTAGATTAAATACATTGAAATACGTCTCTACCCTGAAAAAAAATTTAATCCACAATTTTCTGCCGAGGAAGGTGCTTTGATACCACTTGTAATATTCTAGATATAAAATAGTATGCAGAACAGAAATATTTTGCTAGAAATAGGAGAAAAATAATGATATAACTATAACAACACCACAATAATACCAAAAAAAGAACAGAATAACACCAGAAAGAGAACTTTGATTACTAAGAGAAATGTTCACTTGCCTCTTCGAGGGGGAAGCCTCTAGCAGAGAAGAGCTCTATTACAATAATATCCAAGACAACACTTCTCATACCCTCTATTCCTATTTATACTAAATCTATCTATCCAAAAGAAAAATCTAGAGGAAGATCCTTCTAGAAGTGAAAGCTTCTATTAGGTCTTCTTACATTTGACTTATTCCTCCTTATTTCCAGTCCTTATTAATATTGACCTTTATTACATGGAAATATATTATTCTACCCACTTGAAAGGTTAGGTAGGTTAGGTCCCTAAAAGAATGTTTTTCCATGCTTGGAGGTCATTAGATCCTTCAAGCTTTCCATCGATCCTGAAACTGGTAATCATCCTTCCCAGAACAAGTAAACAAAAAATAACTTTTCAAGATATGGATCTAGACCTTACCAGAGAGTTTTTCTGAAACAAGACGAATTTCTTTCACAGGAACTGTAGCAGCTGCCACCAAACATCTAGATCTAGGGTTTGTGAGGAAAACCTTAATTTTTCAAATTTTGAATTTTTGAATATTGGTCTAAGGAAGTGGTGTGCCTTGCCTAGGCAAGTTCCTAGGTGATCTTAGATTTAGCAACGTCCTCCAAAGAAGGGGTAAAACGTCACTCTTAGGGTTTATGAAGAAACCCTAATTCTGCAGCAGCTGCAAAACTAAAAACTAGATCTTGGAGAGGGTGCGTTGAGGCTAGAAAAGCCTTCATAAAATGTAAGTTGGTCTCTTTTAGACCCGCTCTGATATCATGTTAAAAATTTACTTATGAATCTAACAGTTACGGTTCATCTTTTCTTATTACGATTATTTACCACATTAACTGCATATACAAGATCATTGAAAGAGAGACATCCACATAAACAAGATAGACACAAGGATTATCCTGGGAAACCCTCTAGGAGAAGAAAACCCAACAACTTTTTCTAAATAGATTCTTCAACTAAAAACAATGCCAAGACAAAAAACAGATAGGCCTTTGTTGTGTCTCCCTCTCTCTCTTTCTCTCTCCAAAACTTGTGCACCTTTTCTCTCACTTGTAATTGAGTGAAATGAGTGAATAAATGAGGTGTTTAGCCCCTTTATTTATACACAAATGACTTTCCCTTTTAACTACTAGGGATGACTTGACAATTTTCACTTAATTGCATTTTATATTAGCCACAATAGGATGATAGATTGACTTTATTTTACAATAAAGGCCACAATGGGGCCAAATTTACAAATACAACATAATAATATTCTTTTAGGGTTTTTGCATGATCAGATACAATAGGAGAATATCTTTCACTGCTACACATTCTTCAACACAAACAACAAAGTACTGAAGAGTGTACAAATTCATATTGTCCTATTGTTTATGACTGGAACCATATATAATCTTCTCATACTTTAAAATTAACACTCTATTTTTTTGTACTTCATACATTCCATTTATACTCATTTTGTTATATGGCATATGTCTTACACCATCCTGTTTTTTGTACTTTAGGCTTTATATTTGCAAAATATTATGGATAATGAGAAATCATAATTGCAAAAAAAAAAATCTAATACACAAAGAAATATTCAAAACAAGTGTTGCATGGCAGTGTAGTCCCTACCAGGCTGGAAGTAGAGTAAATGCACGGGCCGCAAGTTGTAGTACACGTGGTATTCATGCAGAATTTAGTATTCCTAAATTAATTTTATTTGAAATTTATAAAAAAATTATTAATGTCTGGTACATGAACGAAGGTTCCTAGGATCTAAGTTTGATAGTACATGAAATATTCAATGCATAACCAATGTAACCCAACAATTACGGAGTGGTGGGTTGGCGAAGTCGCGGGTTCACTTTTTTCATTTTTTATGGCCACCCTGTCCCGTGAAATACATTTTTCACCCAACACTTCCGTCATATACATTTTGAACGCAACAATTCATTCCTATACATGAGAGTAATTTATAGAAATGCACTGAACAAATACAGAGTCGTGGGCTCACACTTTTCATGTCCAGCATGTTCCGTGATATACATTTTGCACCAAACACTTCCACTATGTCAATTTTTCACCCAACAATTCTGTCATGTACATGAGACTCATTAATTTATAGAATATTATAACATTGTATGAATATTTATAGTAATTTATATAACGCTATAACATGTTTTACTTAATGAATAGTATAAACAATTATTTAAATTGTATTCAATCATTTTTTTTTATAAGTAAGATTGTATAAAAGTCTGTCAAAATGAAGGACTATAGAGAATTTACATGGTTTCAATCTGTAAATACTGAGCTTCCCTAAGGGGAAACCAACTCAGCCAACTGAACCACTTTATAACTGAAGTCTAGACTATTACTGATGCAAAAAAGAGTTCAAAAAATCTGGCCCATAAATGTGGCCGTTATAATTGTGGAAAGTGTAGAAATCATGACTATAAAAACCATGGACAAATGCATGAAAGGTCGACATGCACATGAGAAAAAAATAGAGAAAAACAAGAGACAGATCACCGGTATGGGTTGTAGTGTGGCGACGCAACCATGTAGAAGGTTCCAAATGTCATGTCCCCATGAGGAGGTTGCTCCTCCTCGACTAGTGTTCGGTCCAGTTGTATGGTGCCCTTCATCTGTGATGGCAAGTGCTCTTCCTTCTGGACGTTCTCTAGTTGTGTTGGAAGCCTCTGCTCCTCGCGTTCTACCTCTGCATGGGCCAGAGTTTCCAGTGCCAACATTGGTGCGGAGTTTGCTGCTGGTTGGGTTGTTTCTCCTTGGCCTGTCTCTAGTGGGAGGTGATGAGCACCCTGTAACACGAAGAGAAACTGCAGGAGTTGAGAGGCTTTGTCTTCTAGGGTCTCTAGGTGGAACCAGAGGTCATCCATGTCACGACATAGGTCAAATACTAGGATCTACACCAGTGCAAGGCCTGTTTGCCACTCGCATTCTGGGTCAGTGTTGGAACCGACTCGAGATTGGGGTTTTCGTCCTAAATTTTGACTGGATTCTAGACCATCCATCTAAAATTGGGCGTCGTGAGGGTGGTCCTGAGCGACTGGGTGGCCAAAGAGTTGGGAGGAGCCAAAGGGCCTAGGTGTGAAACAGATTTCAAATCGCATAAAGGTCCTGGGTTGTATTCGAGTGAGCGCCCTGAGCAGTCCAGCCCCTTCATTCTATTGGCAAGGGATGCAGCAAGGGGTGGGAGAGAAGCGGCAATTTAAGTCAACTGCAGCAGGGACGAGGATGAGGTGGCCGAAGAGGAGGAGGATAGTAGTGAGGGAGAAGGCGGGGGACAGAGAATCGGGTAGGGCTGGTTTGGCTGGAAGGTTGACTCGGGGTTCAACCTCCCTTGTAGTCGAGGCATCTCAAGGAAAGTGGGAGAGAAAAAATGCACGAACAACAGAGTAGGAGAAAACAAAATCAGAGTAGGGAAAGGCTAGGTAGGAGGTCGAGCTCTGAGAAGAAAAAACAGGAAATAATAGGTCATATAGAGCCTCTTGAGCAATTGAAATAGGTCGAGGAGCTGGTGAGGTTCCATAAATGGTTGCACACGCAGAGTAAAGGCCCAGCAAGGTCCATTGAAAGGATGTGAAGGCAGAGTAAGGCGCACTGAGAGTAATGGCACCCTGCCTCTAGCGAGTTGAAGTTAAAGTCATGAGACACATGGGCAGGAAGTTGAAGTACATGGGTACATGGGAAAAAATCGAAAAAAAATAGTGGTATTGTCTGTTACATAGGTTTGTTGACAAAAAGAACGAAAAAAATTAGCATTCCTGGCTTATTTTGTTTAAAAGAAGGGATCGTGGACACAATAGAAATTGAAATTTATGAAATGAAAGGTTCCTGGATAGCATAATTTATACACAAAATATGTAATTTTACAAAGTGAAACTCTCATTCAATACTTAGCCAGTTTTTGGATGGTGGGTTCTTGGGATGTCAGGATCAAAATTAGGCTTTTTTTCTTCCATGCCCTACAAAAAGAACCGATAGTTCTACAATATACAAACTGAAAATCGGACTTGTGGACTATTATAATTTTAAAGGCCCAAGGAAAAAAACACAAAAAAATAGTAGTAACGTCTGTTACATAGGTTCATGGAGAAGTGTTTGGTGCAAAATTGACATAGGTTCGCGAATGGTACTTGACATACAAATTCGCATACTAATTTGCGAATTAGTTTTCTTTAACACAAGGGCTAGTGGATACATAATAAATTGAAATTTATCAAGTTGTAGGTTCCTGGACAGCATAAATTATACATATGAAATCTGTAATTTTATAAAGTACATGGATGAAAGCTTAATTCTGGGTTGTCGGGGTGTTGGGCTGAAAATTAGTCTTTTGTTGTTGCGTGGCCTACAAATAGCACTGAGACTTCCGCGATATACAAATTGACAAGAGGTCTTCTGGACTATTTGAATTTTTGGATTGTGGGTTCTCGAGTTGGCGAGATGAAAATCAAATATGTAATTGGGGTGAAAATTGGGCTTCTGTTGTTCCATGGCCTACAAAAATCAAATATGTAATTTGATTTAGATATATAGAGCATGCACATAAGATTCATTCCAGGTTGTCGGGGTTGTGGGATAAAAATTGGGCTTATGTTGTTCTGTTCCCTACAAATAGCACTAAGAGTTTCACGATATACAAATTGACAAGTTGTTTTGCAAACTATTTGAATTTTGGATTGTGGGTTCTCGGACCGGTGGGATGAAAATTGGGCTTCTGATGTTCTGTGGTCTACAAATATCACCTGCAGTTCTGCGATATACATATTGACAATCGGACTTGAGGAGTATTTGAATTTCAAGGGGCTCATGTCGAATAACCAAATTGAAATAATAAACTCAATAACTGATTTTTCTATCAAAATTAGTTTTCCTTTTTACATATGATGGTGGACATAAAAAGAAAAAAAAAATAGTATTGAGGTCTATTACATAGGCTGTCAAACATAAGTATGAAAAAAATAGCGTTCCCGAATTAGTTTTGTTTAAAAGAGCGGGCTCTTGACTTAGCTAGATTTTGGATCGTGGGTTCTCGAGCTGGGGACCTGAAAAGCGGGCTTTTGTTGTTCTGTGTCCTACAAGTAGCACCTAGAGTTCCGCGATATACATATTGACAATCAGACTTGTAGAGTATTTGAATTTGAAGGGGCTCGTGTCGAATAACCAAATTGAAATAATAAACTCAATAACTTATTTTTTCTATCAATAAAATCATTTATAATTAATTAAAACAGGTTTAGCATTCGTGGATTATTTTTCCTTTTTACATATGTTGGTGGAAAAAAAAAGAAAAAAAATAGTACTAATGTCTGTTACATAGGCTGGTGAACATAAGTATGAAAAAAATAGCATTCCTGAATTAGTTTTCTTTAAAAGAGCGGGTTCTTGACTTAGCCAGTTTTTGGATCGTGGGTTCTCGGGCTGGGGACCTAAAAAGAGGGCTTTTGTTGTTCTGTGTCCTACAAATAGCACCGACAGTTCTGCGATATACAAATTGACAATCGGACTTGCAAACTATTTGAATTTTAAGGGGCTCGTGTTAAAAAAAATTAGCATTCATGAATTAGTTTTCTTTACATGGATTTTACATACGCTGGTGGAGAAAAGGACAAAAAGTATAGTACCAATGTATGGTACGTAGGATGGTCAACAAAAGGACCAAATAAACAACATTCCCGAATTATTTTTCTTTAATACCATAAACTATACATAGCAAATACGTAATTGTTTATAAAAATATAGGAACACATAAAAGTAGAAAAAAAAAACTAGCATTTTCGAATTACAGCATGGACGAAACCCTTATTTGATACTTAGCCAGTTTTTGGATCACGAGCTCTCGAGTTGGGGACTTGAAAATTGGGCTTCTATTGTTCCATTTCCTTCAAATAGCATCGAGAGTTCTGTGATATACAAATTGTCAATGGGACCTACGGACTATTTGAATTTTAAGGGGCTCGTGTCCCAAAAATTTAGCATTCGCAAATTAGTTTTATTTACATAGGTTTTATATATGGTGGTGGAAAAAAACACAAATAATATAGTGCCAATGTCTGTTACATAGGGCGGTGGAGAAAAGGACCAAATAAATAGCATTCCCGAATTAGTTTTCTTTAAAACAGGGGCTCGTGGATACACAAAATTGAAATGTATCAAATTATAGTTTCTTGGAGAGCATAAATTATTCTTTAAAATAGGGACTCATCGACACAAGAAATTGAAATTTATGAAATTATAGGTTCATGGAGACCATTCTCGAATTAGAGCATGCATGGAACCCTCATTCGATACTTAGCCAGTTTTTGGATCGCAGGTTCTTGAGCTGGGGACCTGAAAATTAGGCTTTTGTTGTTCCATGTGCCACAAATAGCACCGAGAGTTTCGTGATATAAAAGTTGACAATGGGACCTGCAGACTATTTCAATTTTAAGGGGATCGTGTCCCAAAAATTTAGCATTCGCGAATTAGTTTTCTTTACATAGGTTTTACATATGGTGGTGGAAAAAAGCATAAAAAATATAGTGCCAATGTCTGTTACATAGGGCGATGGAGAAAATGACCAAATAAATAGCATTCCTAAATTAGTTTTCTTTAAAATAGGGGCTCATGGATACAAGAAATTGAAATGTATCAAATTATAGGTTCCTGGAGAGCATAAATTATACATAGCAAATATGCAATTTTTTAAAGTAGATATTTACTTAAATACATATGAAATATGTACTTTTATAAATTATGGGGATGAGATTTTATAGAGCATGCACGGAGCCCTCATTCCATACTTGCACGGAGCCCTGATTCAATACTTAGGCAGTTTTTGGATCGCAGGTTGTGGAGCTGGAAGACTAAAAATTGGGTGTCTGTTGTTCCATGGCCTACAAAGAGAACTTATGGTATTCTATGATATACAAATTGACAAGCAGACTTGCATACTATTTTAATTTTAAGGGCCTTTGTGGAAAAAGTATGAAGGACAGGTGGTGAAGATGCAAGAAATGACATACTCTCTACACGTTTGAGTACAAAAAAAGTAGTGAACACAATTTTATGACATTTATATAAAAAATAATGAAACGTGTTACATATTCCTGGAAATTT
>JZKD02S2414627.1:47503-60280 GCA_000966675.3 Picea glauca
AAAAAGAACTGAGATAAAATAAACAGAATGACTTCACATTCAGCATAGCTAAAGATAAAAATCTAAGAACATGTAAATATATAAGGAGACAAAAGAATAGTTTTATTTGAAATATATGAAAAAAATAATAGTTTGTAAATGGAAATGTAAATGTGTTTGTCATATAGACTGGGATTGGGGCTCCCGTGGACCATAACAGAATTATGTACAAGAAATTGGACTGTGGAAAGAAGTTGGACACGGTACAATGTAATACCTGAAAAGTAGAAATGGGAAGATCATTTTTTGGCTAGAGATTTATACTCAGAGAAGTTGGAATAACTGGACTGATAAAGAAAGAACTATGCATTTCCCTGTTGGATTTCATCGGTGACCCTATTCAAGTTCTCTTCAATATAGCTTCTCAAGGTGGCAACATTGATGTCATTGCAAAATTTAATGATGAAAACTTCATTTTCTAATTCGCTTGGATCAATTGAAAGTTTACACAAAGCTTCATCAATGTCTCCATTCTGTACCGAATACTAGACTAGCCATTTGTCCACCTCTTCTTCATGATATTCAAGAATCCTGTAAAAAATTTATAAAGACAAGGCCTTCAAATTATCAACTTGTTTGTCGAAAGCTTGCTTGGTTGAGGCCAACAAGTTGAGGATTAAGATGGGGTCCTGGAAGCCGTTTATCTTTCCTGCTAAGTCTATTTTGGTGAGCTTTGTGAATAATGCTTCTTTATTTGATATTTCTTTCTCACATGATTGAACGATGAGATACAGGTTCTTCACTTTCTCTTTCTAGCATGCTTCTAATTGAGTGAGCCATTAATTTTAAGGGAGATCATGTTGTCTTCTTCTCGTCTCTGGCATGTTGTTGACATGAAAGCCAAAAGGTATGACTGTATGCACATAGAAAGTTTCTTCATTTTTTAAATCCATCGGCACAAGTAGGAGCAAGTTATGTGCCCTGCTCCCCAGGATATCCATATTATGTGATGTTTCCCAGGCCTTAGTAATCAGTTCCATTATTTTTTTGATATTTTTCTCGACATATCCTCTACAGGATGTGAGGAAGATGGAGGACCCTTTTAGATTTGTTGCAGGGGTGCACGTAGTAGCAGACATGGCTATTCCCAAAGAACTATGAAGCAATGGTATAGGAAACAAAGATTCCTCTAATTCCTTAATTCGGTTCTTTAGCCTGGATTTTTCGTCTTCAATAACTCCAACGGAATCATGAAGAGAATCTTCGGTTTCCATGTGAAGTTGACAGATTTTGGACGCCTACATATTGGCAAGGTCAAGTTCTGAACAATGTTTTATTTTCTTATTTTTTACATCTCTTTTTTAAATGATTAATTTTTTTTATTCGGATTCAAAAACAACACTCTGGAATACGAAGGATTTATATTCATAAAAAATTAGGGTATCAACCATGTCCATTGAGCAGGTATGTTGAACTGTGTCTCCGGGATGATCAAGGTTGCAGAATATGCTTTCCAAATCAACGTCAAGATCCATGTTTTCACTGTAAATTTCTGCACGGGAAGCTTGTGAGGAAGATTTTCACTATATCTCTACAAAATTGTTGTAGAGCTGGTGCCAATACTTTATAAAAATGTTGGTTTTCTCTAGACTCTTATTGAAATGAAGAAATGGAGGGGACAATATAACCCCCCCGAAAACATTGCTTCAATGCGTGTGAATGCAAAATCTCCTCATCAATGACAATATATGTGCGTGTTGTATGATGACCTATTAGAAGTAAAGCTTAATTATTGCATACTTAGAAGTGCGAAGGTGGCAGTTATGGAAAAGAACATTTAAGGATTGGAGGTTTCGTGAATGAACCAAGCTAGCAGCGTGAAAATGACATTCCATGGTATTTGAAATTAAGACTGGGAAGAGATTTGAGGTTTTGTGAAGGAATCAAGTTGGGGGCATGTGAATGACATTCCATGGCATTTGAAATTAAGATTGGGAAGGGATAAGAAAAGCCCTCACAAAAATTGCATTGATGGTAGAACTTCTCGACCCTTGCATGCATCAATGACAGCTTACACGGTGTCTGCACGATGACCTGTTAGCATTAAAGATTTAGAAAGAAGACACATATATATATATATATATATACATAAACAATATTTATTATTATGCACACATTTGAAGGTGACGGGCATGGGGAAGAGAAAGCAAGGAAGGAATGGCCAAGTCTGAAAGTGCAGGGGGAAACTACTAAGTGGTCAATGTTGAAACTGCATGAGTCGGAATTGTTCATCTAACCAAACCAAAGGGCTCGGTGCGGTTACCAGATCATTATGTGTAGAAGAAAGGAAAAACTAAAAATGTACCTTCATAAAGTATGGACATGATATTTTATAGAGCATGTACGAATATGTCATTCCATGCTTTGCCACTTTTAGGATCGCAAGTTCTTGGGCGGGCGGGCTCAAAAAATGCCTGTATTGTTTGATGTTCTACAATTAGCACACACGGTTCCGCGATATACAAATACACAAGTGGACTTGCAGGTTGGTTGACATTTTATAGACCATATGCAGTTTCTGGATCACGGGTTCTCGGGCTGGAGGGGTCAAAAATGGGGCTCTATTGCCCGGTGACTTACAAATAGCTTATGATAATAAACTAACAAGAGGATTTGTGGGCTGCCAAGATCAACATTCTATTCCAGGGCTGGAGGGCTCCCAAAAATGAGAAATACATACCAAATAAGTATAAATCCCTTATTCCATATTTAGCCACTCATTTGGATTGTGGACTTGGCTCCGTCCGACTCCCAGTGCATATTTCATAATTCATGTGCAACACCAACTCTGTGGTTACCAGATCAGTGTCTATAGAAATGAGGCAAAAATAAATATGTACCTTTATAAAGTATCGACATGAGATTATATACACCATGTACTCATATCGCATTCCATACTTGTGGGTTCTCAAGCGGGAGGGATCAAAAAAAGGCCTCTATTGTTTTGTGTTCTACAAATAGCACATACAGTTCTGCGATATACAAATTGACAAGTGAACTTGTGGGCTGGCTGAGATTTTATAGACCATGTACATTTTCTGGATCGCGGGTTCTCGGGCTACCAAGGTTAAAAACGGGCCTCTAATCTTGGGTTCCTTACAAATAGGTTATGATAATAAATTGAAAACTGAATTTGTAGGCTGGCCAGCTCAACATTTGTCAATTGACAATCGAATTTGCGACCTGGCAGGATGAACATTCTACTTCTACTAATTTCTGTGATATACAAATTGACAAACTCTAGGGTTGGTGGGCTCCCACAAATGAGCACTACATACCAAATATGCACAGATCCCTTATTCTATACCTAGCCACTTATTTGGATCACGCACTTACGGGCTGCACATTTTGCCTCTAATGTTCTGTGTCCTGCAAATATCCGTCAAAGTTGTGTGATATAGAAATTTACAAGTGGAATTGCAAGATGGTTGGCTCAAAATTGCATCTGCTGGATGGAGGCCCTGTAGGGTAGCGGCCTCTATGCGCAAAACAAAAATAAATAAATAAATAAATAGTTGCAAACAAGTTTGACAAACACAGAGAAACTAAACGAAAAATTGTTTACTATGGAACATGGGCAGAAAAAGAATGCACCTTTGCATTGATTGGTCTACATCTCTGGGTAGGAGTTCTTTGCGTCATCTAGTTTTCCTATTTGTTTCTATCAACAAAATTACAAAGAAAAATGGATATGAAAATAAGTTCAGATGTTAAGAAAAAGGCAACTACTATGTACATATACAAAAAAGAAATAGAATAAGATGAATAGAGTCACAAATAGTTTTTGGGAGGATGTTTCTTTCTTTTTTTTTGCACAACGTATATTTTATAATTTGAGTAGAACACCCTCTGTATGCTCACCAAAAAGATGTGTGTAAAAATCAGGGATACAGATATTCTTTGAAACATGGAAATATGAGTTTTCAATAAGTTTGATGTATATGTCATAATTCAAGTGCAATACCAATTGTATTGTGATCAGACCAATATATGTCTAAGACAAACATACTGTATTGAGGAATGGGCACATTGGAACAGACATGGTCAATAAGTGTGTTTTGCAGATGGCTTGTGTTGTTCAAAAGAAAGAGGAGATTGTATTTGCACATGTAGTTTTCCAATTCTTTTGTTCTGCCAATGTTTTGTAGCATATCAATATTGAAGTCTCCTACAAGTACAATGGGTCCGTTCATATGGAAATGGGCTAATGCATTGTAAATAACATGCACTATGTTGGAGAATGTTGCATGGGGAGCAACATACATATTTAGTATTGCAACTTCTGTTCCATGGGAAAACAAATTTGCAAGCATGAGTTCAACATTATTTTCTTCGATATGTATATGGTCCAAAATCGGTACATGTTTTTTCACCAGTATCATTACCCCATGTGTAATGTAACTTGATATGCAATTGTGATTTGGGAATTGTTTGTTCTGCATGCATAATTCCATGTGTTTCTTCCAAGCACAGAATATCAGATTGCATTATATCATAGTCATTCAATATATCATCCATGTGTGCATTTAAGTTGCATGTGTTAAGCGAGAGAATTGATACAGATGAATTTGTTTGTATGGATTGGTAATCATAATGCAGTTTCCATTTTGAGGTGGTCCTCAGTCGTTCCATTTCAATATCAACTTTATGTTCACTTTGAATTTATCTTTTGTGAGAGGACTTAGTAAATACAAGGAGTTTATGCTTCTGACATGGGACAGTGCTGTGTATACAAGTCCATGTATCTGAATTCCAGCAGGCTGAAATGCAACATTATCAAGTGTTAGTCCTAGTGATCTGTGGACTATATGTGCACATGCAAGTTTAATTGGAAACTATTTTCGAATCTTTAGTCGAACTGTCCTTTTTGATATCGATACTAGCTTCGATATTCGCAAAATAGGTCTCCAATCACTTCCGGTGTTTGAATTATATAGATAAGACAACTTTCTTGCTTGTTGCTTGCCTATATGTGGTTCATGGAACTTAATCCAAAGGACATCCACTTTTTCTATCTTGGTATAGCCTTTCAGTATTCCATCTGCACCATTCACCAAGTCATCCTGTGAATCATAGTTGCAGGCATATATTTCAACCAACATTTCTAATTTGAGGACAAGCTGCAAAGGTAAAGTGACTAAATGTTCATGACGTGGCACATTTTCATGGTTGTCTTCTTCCAGATCAATGGAATTGATGATGATATCATCGTCAAACATGAACGACAACATGTGGCTATTATGCTTTGCAACATCCTTATTTCTATAGAATAGGTAAGGGAACATTGGGTCTGTTGGTGCAGGTCGTAAGCACCTCAAATTGATATAGGTCAAGTCATCATGTGTTTGGCTGTTTGTGTGTATTCTATTCAGAATTGCAATGAATGTTTCATCTGTTTAGCGCATTGTAGTATGCAACTCAAAGCATTTAATATTGTCTCCCTAGAATTCATGGGTGATTGTTTCCATGTTAACCGTAGGTTGTTCAAATATCAAATAATATTGGATGGGTTGTGCCTGGTAAAGATCGCCACAGAATATCATGTCAATGTTTCCAAAGTATTTTGTCTGCACATGTTTTATGCTTCTTAGTCGGTTGTCAATGCAATACAAGAACCGACTCCCAATAAAAGATGCTTCATCTATAAAGACAAGTTGGAGTTCCTCGTAAAGCTTAGACAATGTATCCAACATTTCCTTGCTAAGTGGAAGAAACTATGACTTGTTAAAAGGCATTAAAAATGCAGACTGGGTTGTTGTTCCACAAGCATTGTATGCAGATTTTCCTGTGTATGAAACTATTAGGCCTTTTGGTTTCATAGGATCAGAGGAATTGTTTGAATAATAGATTCATATAATCATTTGGAACAATGCTTTCACTGTGAATGTTTTACCTGTTCCTGCTCCTCCTATAAGAAACATGTGCACAGGACTGTTCATGTTCAAGCATTTTTTAAGAGCAATGTCCTTTACAATTGTTTGTTGTTCGTGATTCAATAGACGTCTTATTCTTTGGTATACATTATTTTCAATTAGGAAAGGATGTTTTGTAACTTGAAAACCAAGATTGATACGTTTTTCACTTCCAATCATTGGAGGA
This sequence comes from Picea glauca, assembly GCA_000966675.3. Classification (NCBI taxonomy): domain Eukaryota; kingdom Viridiplantae; phylum Streptophyta; class Pinopsida; order Pinales; family Pinaceae; genus Picea; species Picea glauca. The sequence goes on from JZKD02S2414627.1 coordinate 53,642, forward strand.
CGCGACAGATCCCCTTGTAAGTCATAGGACTCGGAAGGAGTTTTGGTTGTTTTTGGGTTTCTGAATGTGTCATCATGATCGTCAAGGTTTTCTAGTTCATTAAATGCAACTTCTAGATTGCCCAATGTTGGATTAACATTGTAGGTAAATCTATCTTCATTGATGTGCATTATAGTCTCAAACGCAACATACGCAGCCTCCCATGTAGAGAAGTTATGTATTAATGTCTCTTTGTTTTCATCGAACGAAACATACAACAGCAGTTTTTCTCTACAATAGTTTTCATAGTCACAATGTTTATTGTATTTGACAAACCGTATGACAAAGGGTTTTTATCTTTTTGATATGGGTGCACCACTTTTTTGTAATGTGATATGAATTCTTCTAAGAAGATATTCCTAATAGGTGATGGATGCTGGACGTAATAATCAATAATAGAGCGACATACGACGTCCTCTGAATTGTCAGGCTCTTGTTGCAGCAAAACCGGTGGTTTAAGCACAAATGTGCATTTTTCAAGTGGAGATGTGTTTATGAAGACACATTTTCTTGAACTACAAGTGAGGGACAAGGAAAGTGCAATGTGAACTGCTTGCTAAGAAAACATTTGTTAAAGATTAAGTAATGTATTTCCAGGTGTGTGTATCATTTGTATGGCATCAATGTGACTTGTTTCATGTTCTTTGTGTATTCTTTTGAATGCACTTGTCATAGATTTGTCAATCTTCATCATGTACGAGGTACAGTACGACGTTGCATCATATGAATTCAGCACGTACTGCGCATCTGTATTTTCTTTCCACATAACTGGCATGTCCTTGGAGAAACGGTTGTTCCAAATATGGGAGAGTTTTCATTTAAGGAAAAGTATTGGTTGCCTAAGCGTACATTGTATGTCTTGGATGTACTCATCTTCTAATAGATTTACCTGTTTCAAGAAGGCATCAAGGCTCATCATTTCATCAAATCCTCCTTGTTCTAGAAATGCGAACAAGGATTTAGATTTCTCAACAACAACATTGTCCTCTAGACTAACTGGCTCTATGATTCTTGTAGCTCTCATTGGCAGCATGGGAAAGTTGTATCTGCAATGCAAGTTTTTTCTTTTTCTACAACTTCTTGTATGGTAATGTCTATGGACTTTCGCAAGTTCTAGATCCAAATGATCTATGTTGCATGTTATGTATTTATCCACAAATTGTTCGATCTCTAAATTGTTATCAACTCCATAGACTGGTGCACCCTCTATCCACAACAGTGCGTGGTCATGTTCATTTCCCCTATTCTGGAGTTCAGTCACCAAAAAGTAGTCCAACATTTTTCCGAAAAACGTTTCATCATGGCATATCAATTGTCCCAAAGCATTTATTCTATGTCTATAGTAGTGAGTACATGTCACCGAGTATTTTCTTATGAGGTAGTCAATGTCATTATTTCCAGTGTATCGGTTTCTTTTTTATGTTTCCTGTTCCTATGCAGATCATATATGGAAACCACCAATGGATCACAACAATGCTTTGCACTTGTAAATGTGACGAAAAATGTTGGCGGGCCCAATTGTCAGATCATTGCAAAAAAAAAAAATTGTTTTGTTGCAAATAGTCAGGAGAGGTGCAGATGTTTTTGAAATCTATGTATCCAATATCATATTTCATAATTTTTTCTAGGTTTACTTTGTACTTCACATCCTTGGCAAACAAATTTCTTCCTTGTAACTGGCCTTTTCTTATTCAGACCCACATGCAGGACAAAACTTGCTCCATTATTATGCGCATTGTTTTGAAAAACAAATTTGTTATGTGACAGGAGAAGTAACCGCTTGAATGTAGCAACGCCCATCAGACTATTTTATGATAACTTAATCGTTCTGTAATATCAATGCCCCGTGGATATCCATAGAAGAGTGTTGGAAAGTTCACGTCCTCAGTGAATTTGTCCTTGAATATTCCAAGTGGACGTTGCCCCTCGGCAGGTGCAATTTCAACAGTTTTGTCTTGCAAGTCACAAATGCATTGTGAATCAGTGAATCCATACACCAATGTTTCAGCAGGTGTTTCATTCTCTGATTCATCACTTGCATCAAAATCACTAGGATTTTCAAGAGTGTCTGCAGAGTTGCCATGTTCTTCTGCAAGAACACTGTTCCAGTTGGCATTTATACAAATGTTCTCTGCTTTGTACAGGGCCCTAGAACATAATTTATTTAATTCTTTCATAACAGCATGCACACACATTTTTCCTGTCTAATAGGAGTTTTTGTATCGCAAGCGTATTTTCAGAAACACGGTGATTGTAATTGTATTGTTAATGAATTGCGGTAACGCTTTTTGCACAACATCTAGCTGAACAGGCACATTAATGATTGATCCTGTCAAGCCCATATGGGGTCATTTATAGCCCCAAGGTTTGATTTGAGCAAATGCAATTCACAGAGACACAAGTATCTCCTCAAGTTCTGTAAGTTCACTTACATCTACTAGGGTTGTATTACATCTTATTCGGTCAGGGGTTTCAAACTGTGGCAGTTTTCCATTTTCAAGGGATCATTTGCATGGAAGACAAACTTTCTCACTAGAAAATGGTTTATCGTGCACTGTCAAGCGGAGGTATTCTGCTTGCAAATCAGGAGTGAAAGACTTATTGTTTTTTGAAAAACTCAATTGTTCAAAAATTTCACATGCAATGGAAGGAGTGTCTTTCATTTGTTTCATGTAGTTTTGTCTTGCATTTTTCTTTCACAGGGAAGTATTGGCAGAAACTGTTTCCTATATTTCATTACTACTATTACATGGTGTTCCTTGTAGATCACGAACTGGCACAATTGCATCACCATTCTGGGATATGCGATCGCACCTGTTTATGTTATGTTCTACACGAACAAATTTCTTTACATTGTGATATGTGAGTTTCTCTCTAAAAGGAAGTGTAGCAATGTATTGTTTTCTCTCGTGCATGACCTTTTTCAAGTTGTGGTAACTTACTCTACGTTTATTTCCCAAGGGAGGGATGAGTTGGTGGCAACTGGGATGAATTTCACTCTCACCTAGCTTCTGAGAAACTACTTTACGTTTTTTGTTCAAGGCCTCTATGACCTTATCAGAATTCGGACGAATTTGACGAATAATTTTTTTCAAATTGTGATAACTTAATCTACGTTTTTTGTCTAAGCAGTCTATGGCCTCATCACAACTGTCATTAATTTTATGCATGCTTGTTTTGTTCAATCCCTGTCTGCCCATATTGCAACTGGGAGGAGTTTCATTTTCACTAAAAAGCATTCCACGTGTATGCAAATTCGATGTCATTTGGGCAGCATGGATAGTCAACCCTGAACTAGCGATATGTGCAAGCAAAGGTTCATAATGGATATGTGTTGTATCTGTTTTCAATGAGAGGATGTCAATTGTTCGATCGTAATTTGAATCAATAACCCAGGAATGGAAACTAGCATCTGGCAAGGGATACCACACTTGGATATTCACCCTAAATATCATAGACAACCATTGCAAAAAGAATATGCAACCCTCCATACTCCCTTTTTCATATGGAAACGCCATGTTCACAAGGTATTCCTGCCAACTTCCAACTGCCGGCATATTTTCTACGAGATATGGGAAAAGGTGTTGATGCAAGCACCTAAAAATTTTTTGGTTGCCGCCTATAATTGCATCGCAAAAGGACTGTATAGTGTAAAATCACAGCAACTGAATATCGAACTCCGCTACCACCAAATAGAAAATTGCATTGAACAAACTATCCCCATAGCTAGACACAATGTTTGTTGTCAGCTATAAACCATGGCAATCTATGCCATGCAAAATATGTTTCCATTGCGATTGAAGGTCTTTGAAAATAATTGACAAGTATGTATGAGGACCTTCTATATTTCATATGGACATTTTCCTGTACAACAGTGGCTCATAATGGCAACTGACAGCATTGGCATCATGGAACAAGATGCAATATGGATTGTCAAATGCAATTTTGTTGAATAGTAGATATCTTGTTTTTCTTGTTGTTATCCACAATTTTGGTCATTGTGATGATGTCATGGTGATGTCATAATGATAGTAAATCAAACTCCTCATTAAAGAACTCCTTCCTGAAAAGGGTTGCTCTTATCTATTTCCAGAAATCATGTTTTGAAGATAGTTCGCAGGTTGCATATATACTCTCCTGCGAGAATGATATATTCCTGCATGCTTCATTCAACTAGGGTGCGAACTTCTCGCACTGTAATCATTGCCAGGGTGCGAACATCTTTTTACAAAGGAAAAAGTTAAGATTCTCGAGCCTTCTAGAAGGGGATCTTCTAGAAGATTGAGTTGTTATTCGAATGGTTGTTCAGAAGCTGGAATTCCAGATTTATTGGGATCATTCTTATCCTAGAAACTAACCTATTCTCTCTTATAAATTGATGAGAATACTCATGGAAAGGGTTAAGAAGAAGTGGGCAAGCTTGAGAGATCTATTGGAGAATTGGCACATGATTGTATGGAGAATTGAAGCTGCAGCAGATAGAGACAACAGCAAGGTCATCACAAGTAGTTGATTTTCTTCATGCTTGAGCAAGTGTGTGTCAGAACCAGAAGCCGTTGAAAGGAGATCTACGACATCAAGGCTCAGGTTGTATATTTCTCTTTCAGTTAATTCAATACATGAATATGTCCCTTTCCCATAACGATGATGTCATCTTATTACATGATTCCTTGATCACATGTATAGACTAGGTATTGAATATATTAATTTGCTTGTACTTCGATTGGTTTGTACTGTCGTGATTGGACGACATAAGAGCATCGAAGAGGAGCGGGGAACAACAGAGATTTAAGGAAAGCGTTCATAAGGTATGTCCACTATCCATTTCTCTTAGTCCATTCAATAGTCTAGATCTAGGGAAAGAGTAGTATTTTGTCTTGCTTTGTTCTAGATCCAGGTGGATCTAGGGAGATTGGTCTGTGTCCGCACTCACGAATTTATACTGAAACAAAATTGGCGACTCTGCTGGGGAAACATCCCTTTTTGTCTTTTTGGTTTCTGGATTTTCTGTGGCCATTTTCTCTGGTTTCCATTTTCTCCTTATTTGTAAATCTTTGAGTCCTCAGGAAACCCTGAGTGACCGTCTGGGTCCAAGACCCAGTTTGGATTTTGCTTAATTTTTCAAATTTTTCATCACTTTCAGGGATTCCCGCACTGTGCCCATTAGCAGCCTGCGAGAACCCTGATAGTTCGCACCTTGATTATATCTTCCAGTGCAAACTGTTCGCATTCTGCATTGAAGTGACTTGCGAGAATTTTACATTCTCGCACTGTGTCCAAGGCTTGCCTGCGGGAAGATTTTGAAATTTTTTTTGAAATTAAGTTTTGAATTCATCAACAGCTTAGATTTGTTGATTAACACCTTTTTGACTCTTTGGAATACTGGTTTACCTGTTTTTTTCTTTCTTTTGCTTGTTGGACTTGATCTAGGTTTTCTAGGCTTGTTCTTGCTTTGGTCACTTGACTTTCATCTCTTAGCCTTTATTGGTATTTTTCTTCTCTCTGATTACTGGAGTGGAATGTGTCGTGTTGGTTAAGAATCAGTGATTGATTGGAAGTTAATATTTTAATGTTTCTCTTGTACTTGTTGGTCCAAAAGGAAAATTTTCATTTGCATTGAGAAGCTCTTTTGGTTTGTTTTTGTTTTTACTTTCATTGAAAGTTTTTGGATTGGGTTGTTTATTTGGGTTGTTATAATTTGGTTTTATTTTCTCATTCATTAGAGTTCTTCTTGGAAAGTGAATTCTATGTTTTCTTTCAAGATATTTGTTTTACTTTTGAAACACCATTGAAAATCAAATTTTAAAGTATTGAAGTTCTGAAAAAGACATCTAGACATCGTTCATTGATACATGATTGTTTGTATTAGCATCAAAAAGGAAATTGAGCATTGCAATATTGAGATTGATTCAGAAATTGTTCTCTCTCTCCCATAACTAGGATTCATCGAATGAAAAAGATTACATTTCATCATATCCTTGCATTGATTGGGTCAGAGTCACACATCATTGAGTTTCACTTCCGTTCCCTTTGAGTAAACAACAGCCGTTAAAAACATTGCGCGCTATTAAAATTGATTTAGTAACTCTTTTCTAGGGCTCTTTTACACCAACATTTAGCTCAGGCTAGTGCTTTGGAGTAGGAAGAGAGACACACTCTCTAAAATCTCAAAACACACAATAGCATCTTGAGATAGGGAGTGTAAAATTCCATTGGCCGCATATTGTCCTGGGAAGCCCTTCTAACACAAGGGTCAAGAATTAGGTCGCATTGGTATTGGCAGAGATACTAACCTGCTCTGTTGACATCGGTGTGGAGATTTCACGTATTATGGGGGTCACTCCAAGGTATACCCACAATTATGAGTGGAAGCCTTTGAGTTGATTTCGGGCTCGATACCCTGCCTTTGCGTGTGGATCAGACTGATGATTGTTTCCCCAGGCAGTATTGTTGTCTGTGGTAACCTTATTGGCCTTTCTCTCTAGGTTCTTACCCAAGGTGACTGTGGAGGGGAAAGTCTCCACGGTACCTGGAATCGATGTTGATCAAACTCACTCAGGCTCCTTGGAGGGTATACCCACGATTATGTGTGGGAGCTTG
>JZKD02S2414627.1:78514-91489 GCA_000966675.3 Picea glauca
TTGAGGAAGAGCTTAAGAAACTCTCAAGTGCCAAAAGACTTAACACATATTGGATGCATGGGTGAAACTTCATACAAAGAATATGAAAATACCAACAAGAAGGTTGAAGAAAGAGGTACACAGACAGTTGATGAGAAGTGGACCAGGATACCATAAAGAATGAATGATTACAAAAGATATGAATATCCAAAAAGACCTCCTACCTTCAGGAATCAAAGAAGCTTCAAACAGTATGAAGGAAACTACAGAAGAGTAGATCATGAACTTAGATGGACTACATCACAAAGAAGGCCACTTACTCCAAGGTATCAAAATTTCTTTCTTGGTCATTGTTATACTTGCAAAAATTTTGGACATAAGACAATTAATTGTAGAATCAATGAAAGGAACAAATACACAAGAAACATGAATGGTGTAAATAGAAGATATGGAAATAATCGTGGATTTTTCAACAGAAGTTATAATTCATTTTCCCCATTGATGGAAGAAAATATTGTATGCTACAAATGTAATTATCTTGTTCACAAAGCACGAGATTGAAAATATATGAATGAAGATGTCTCTATGCCAACCACGGTATAGAGAAGGAAAGAGATTCCAAACAATGAAGATTGTCGAATAGCATTAACCGCTAAAGAATGTAAAGAATAAGATGAACAGTACATAGATAGTGGATGTTATTCAGACATGACCAGGGATCAAGAACAATTCATCATCTTGAAGAGAAAGGGTGGTAATGTTGCATTTGGAGATGACTCATCTGCCAAAATACTTGGAGAAGGTGTATTAGCATTTGGAAGAAAAAATGTAAAAGAAAAGAATGTCCTATTGGTTGAAGACTTGAAGCATAATCTACTCAGTGTTAGTAAAATGTGTGATCAAGGATACACTCTTACGTTTGACTCCCGAAAATGTAAAAACAGAGAAAATAACTCAGGAAGATTGGTTGCAACTGCAACAAGAAGACCGAACAAAATATACATACTAGACATGAAGAAGAGAGAAAAGACAGAAGCCACACAAAAGGATTCTAAGGAAGAAAAAGTCTCAAATACCAAAAATAAGGATGGAGTATTATTGAGTGCCACATGTTCAGGGGGAGCATCCCCAAAGAAGAAGGTTATCTTTTTCCATTAAACTCAGGGGGAGAAGCCCTACCCTTTTCCTTTGATGTCAAAAGGGGAGACAAATGGGGATCATGGTGATAGGGGGAGCATGAGTGTTTCCATCAATGACAAAGGGGGAGATTGTTGGAAGATTGGTTGTTGTCAATGATGTCAACCCTAGTCATTGGTTTTGGACCGCAAGATTGATGAAGGTATTTGGACATGAAGGACAATGCACATGCAGATACAACACCCATGGATGGATAGTATACATCATGTTGTTTCCATTGGTATGTAGCACATCACATGGATCCTCATGGTTGAGGGGAAATGAATTTTTGAAGATGACAAAGTGAATTGAAGAAGGAAGTACATGTAGGCCCTGAAGATAAGTAAAAATAAAAGAATTACAAAATAAGAGAGTGTTATGTGAGCCCTAATGTTAAAAGGAAGTGACATAAATGGTATAAATAAATATCATATACATTCATTTGATACACAAGTTTAATTTTAGAGGAAATTAGAAGTAAAGAAGGTCGGATTTCAAGGGAGGATGAAGTATTTTGGTGATGTGTTCTAAGGTATGTTATTTCCATATCATCTTACCATTTTCGCTATAATTTTTTTTCTAGAAATATTCAGATGGTGAAATTGCTATGGTATTTATAATACATATCAAGATACATATGGTAAAAGTTTTATCTCTTGATTTGCTATAATTATGGAGATACACTCTGTGGAGATAGGGTTTTTGACCATTCCTGAAGCTAGTTAATAAACAGATGTTCCGGGTAAAACAATCATAACTTCTCCATAGAGAATAAAAATGAAGTGGGACTAATTTCATTGGAAATATTATGGACTTCAGTTTCTTGTGTGCTAGATTCAGAATCTGATGTTAAATATTGAGTGTGAGGCATTATGTACAAGTTCACTCTCCTGAATAAACCAGAATTGAATAAATTTCTATAACTTGTTTTTGGGGAGGATTCAAGGAGTAAAAATTGGAGGAGTTTCAGATAATACATTGAGTAATATTATCTACAGGATCAAAGTATTCCAAGAATTGAAGAATTACAGAAGTTGAATAAGTCTCAGGAATCATTATCAGGCTCTATGTGATGGTTGGTTGATGGTGATGATTTGATGTAAAGTTTTATTATCTCTCATATATTCTTGGGTGGAAGGAAGGGGAAAGGATGGAGATGTCAACCCTCTCTTGATATTGGAGGATTTTATCTTCCTCTTGGAGGTTTATCCCTCCCTTTATATTTGGAAGTTGTAGCTACCTTTGGAAGTTGTTACTTCCCTTGAACAATAACTATTGATTATTTCTCATATATTGTGCATGGTGTATTGTGGTGTATTGGTGTAACTCTTATACTATTGTCCATTTATCATTTGATATAATTGAATGGTTCAAGTATAAGTTGAATTTTTTTTTAAATTGTACTTGATATTGATTCACCCCCCTCTCAATATCAACAACTATCACTTTCCATGACAAGAAATTTGAGCCACCATCCAATCTATCCTCAAATATGAAGCTAGTTGAGGCCATCTCTGAGATCAAATTCACAAACTCCTATATCTGAAAATTACTCATTAAGAGTAATATTGAAACCCTCTAACTACTAGTCCTTCTTTCTGGCTATTGATTTACTACTATGAATCCTTTAGAATCTCAATCAAAGAACATGACCCTAATACCATATAATTTTTTAAATCTTACATTATTTTTGTCTTAGTGTTCTCTCATTAAATAACTCAAAAACAAAATTCAAAATTTATTTAACAACAGAAAAATAAATTTCTAAACATTGTATCAATCACACAATAACTGAAAAAATGAACATCAGAAGAAATAAAACACATACATAATTCAATATCGTTATGTTTATGGAAATTTCTAATGCATTTCCATAGGATGATTTGCAATATTTCTTGCAATTATTTCACATAACATTACTTTGCAAAAGAACATTTAAGCTAGAATCTTTATTTGACATGCAAGATTGCATAAAACATCTATGAACTATGTTATTAGTCCCTGTCGAAGGCATAGAGAGACTATAGTGATCAATAATCCGTTTACTTTATATTAGTTTGTCGTTTGATTACAAATTTTTACATACTTTCTAATGTTCGACATAGATAACTAAAATCATTATATTTTATATAATAAAAAAACTATATATGTTATGATCTAATTGGATGATAGATTTGAGGTATTATTGCCAGCTTCACTATTCCCAATGAATTTTATTTTGCCATATCCAAATTTTTATCATGTAAGGTACTTTTTTTATTTGTACTAATCATATTGAAATGTTTAGATATCCAAGGTTTATAGTGATCAATAATTCCAAAGTTTATAACCTTGTACTGTGATTTATTTTTTTATTTGCACTACTACTATTATTATTACTCCTTTGTATTTGTATTGAAATGTATTGACACTATTTTTGAGGTTCTTGAATAGGCCTGACAACTTAAATTTTTACATGACGTGAGATCCTCAAATAGGCTTGATGGCTTAAATGTTTGCATACCGCGAGGCACTTACACAGCTTGACATCCTTAAATGTTTATCTAAATACGCTTCTCAAAGAACATTTTTCCTCAAAATTTTCCATACAATGTTGCAGTGACTTTGGACAATATTGTTGTCAACCGCCAGTTGAATAGGCATTGTATGTTTCATACTTCTTGTAGCCTTGGAATGCAATTTCCTCATCGTTGAAGATACATACATTGTTTACTGGTTTGGTGAGTGCTTCCTCTTCATTGGTTCATCGGTTGATGCTTGTTGTTATTGTTTTGTTTAGAATTCGACTTCTTCGTTGGTTCATCGGTTGATGCTTGTTGTTGTTGTTCTTCACAATTCGACCTGCACTTCTGCTTTTCACCATTTCGGAGTAAGTTTCCATGCCATAGTTTCATTTTCTATTCCTTCTTTGTTGTTCAGTGTTTATAGTTTGCAAGTAAGAATGATTGTTTATTTATATTGTCTTGCTCCTCATATGTTTATGGTTCCTTCTGTGCTTCGGATGTAGTTTCGTAATCATTGGAGATACATATGTTGTTTGTTGGTTCAGTGGTTGTTGCTTTTTCGTTTGTTCGTTGGTTCCTCGGTTGCTGGTTGTGTTTGTTTGGCTTAGGTTTACGATTTGGGGCCCTGGGACTGTAGTTGGGCATGTTCGTGCTTTCTCACCAATTTGGTGCTTGTTGTTTTCTTTTGTTTACTTCGGCTTTGCAAAGTTGGGGTCCTGCACCGACAGTTGGAGATGTTTTTTATATATATATTATTATTATTTTTTGGGTGCTTTGCGGTGTTCATCCCCTGCACCCACGAGTGGACATGCAGTTGTGTTATTTTTCATGTATGGTGAGGTCAAGATCTGTTATGCTGTGAAATGTTTTTGGTACTTCAGTGTTGACATGATAGAAAATAGTTGCATAAAAAATAGTTCGAGAAGTACATGTGCAATTGCAATATCTGTTGTTTTTTTGTTAAAATAAAACATGTGCAAGATGCACTTATAAACCATGTATGGTGGAATGTGCCCATATAAAAATACATCTTCTTTATTCTCTACACAGACCGGTGTGGCCACAATACAATTTTTCGTGTACTTGAGATATGATATGTACAACAAAGATACTACAAAATTATATTTCCATGTTTGGAAGCATATATGGATAGTTTGCCACAGAAAACCAAAATCTTGTATCGTGGCCACAAAAGTCTATGTAGAGGATAAATAACATGCATTTCCATGAATGGAAGCATATCTGGATACTTTTCCATGAAAAACCAAAATCGTTTAGCTATGGCCATGCAATTTGGTAATATTTTGTGGCTTGTAATATATTTTGGGCAAAGAAAATATTTATATATTTATAGCCATGGATGGAGAAAAGAAAATGTTCATGTTTATGCCTATCTTTAATTTTATTAATTCTGGCTCATTTACTCTATGTACTGATTATTTTTTCTTCGGTGCATACCAGCTTCCATTCATGTTCATTGTATTTTGTGCGTTCCCACAAAAATGGAAACTGTTGGCGAATATCATATGCATCATCCTAGGTCGTCAAGTGTGGACTATAGTTGTCCCACTGGACCTTGACCTGATCTACTATTCGTCGTTGTAGATTTCCAATGCGATGATCTAGGATGTGGATTGGCTCAGCCGTGATCACCCCCTCATCCTATACCTTCAAGGAACTCATGCCAATAACATGTGTAGGATCGCTAATATAATGTATCAAAACATATACGTAAAAAACATCGTGCATACACCTCAAAGAATTAGGCAAGGCTAGTTGATAAGCCACGGGCCCCATCCTCTCCATAATCTCGAAAGGTCCCACGAACCTAGGAGAGAGTTTAGGTCCCTTTCCAAACTTGATCAAACTCTTATGTGGTTTTACTCGCAAGAAGACTCGATCACCAACTTCATAACTACAGTCAACACGACGCGCATCTGGATAACTCTTCTGTTGATTCTGCACTTCTTTGATAAATTATCTTGTTGTTTTCATTTGATATTCCATTTCTTGGATCGCTTTTGGTTCCACCAGGACCCTATGTTCAAGCCAATCCCAACTCAAAGGCGTCTGTCATGGTCTCCCATAAAGAAACTCAAAAGGTGTCATCTTAATGGTGCTTTGGTAACTGTTGTTATAAGTGAATTCTACCAGTGGAAAGAATTCTTCCCAACACTTCTAATGGTCCATCACATACATGTGCAACATGTCTACCAAGACTTGTTTTGTTCATTCAGTCTGCCCGTCTGTCTCAAGGTGATATGCAATACTAAAGTTAATTTGGGTTCCCAAGGCCTCTTGGAAACTAGTTTGAAATCATCCAGTAAACATCGATCCTCGATTGGATATAATCTTCTTAGGCACGCCATGCAGCCTCAAAATATCACTAATGAAAACTCTAGCTATGTTAGGTGCCTGATATGTCATACTCACGGGAATAAAATGAGCACTCTTGGTACGACAATACCAGAGATGACATGCCCTAAGTAGTGAATCTTCGATTGGTAAAACAATCATTTAGACAATTTAACATACAATTTGTTTTCTCATAGACACTATAGTACCAAGCGCAAGTGCTTGTCATGCTCCTCCATCATCTAAGAGTAAATCAAAATATTGTCAATGAATACTTGGATGAACTTGTCCAAGTACTCGGGAAACACACCATTCATTAAACTCATAAATACCCCTAGGGCGTTTGTCAATCCAAACAGTAAAACAGTAAACTCGTAATGTCCAAACCTCATCTTAAAGGCGGTCTTAGGGATGTCATCCTCCTTGATCTGTAATTGGTGATACCCTGATCTCAAGTCAATATTTGAAAACATCATCGCACCCTTCATCTGATCAAACAAATCATCAATCCTTAGCAACGGATATTGATTCTTGATCGTTGTCTTGTTCAATTGAAGGTATTCAATGCAAAGTCTCCATGACCCATCCTTATTTCGTATGAAAATAACAGGCACACCCCATGGTGAAATACTAGGATGTATCATTCCCAGGTCCAGCAACTCCTTTATTTTAATTCTCAACTCCTATAACTCCGGGTTTGACATACGATAAGGCATTCTTGTTATTGGTTTAGTCCCTAGTTTTAGGTCTATGGTAAATTCCAATTCTCTGTCCGACAACATCCCAGATAACTCCTATGGGAAGACGTCCGCAAACTATCTCACCACAGGAAGGTGTTCTATATCTTCCGCTACTCCCTTCTCGTTTAACGCAAGGATCACATAAATCTTACGTCCCTTACGCATGCTCTTTCGTGGTTGTAAGGAAGAGATAAACCTCAGGGAAACTCCCTAGTTTTGACCTACAATCACATGTCTCTCTCCCTCATCATACACCAATATCAATCATGTCATCTTACAATTGAGTATCACCTCATGCGATTCCAACCAGTCCATATCAATCACGATTTCATAAGATCCTAAGATCGTGACGTACAGGTTGGCCCTGGTGACAAAATATCCAAGGTTAAGGGTACAGCCTGTAACCTTTCCTCCAACCTTTTGTTTGGCTCCTGAATCCATCTCCATAAAGCTAAACTCATCTTGTTCAACTACCTTTACCTTAATCCTTTTTAGCGTTGCACCAGAAATGAAACTCTCGGTAGCACCGGGATCTATCACAATACTAAGGGTCTAGTCAGCAATGGTACCTGACGTATCGAGCACAATCAACTAGTGCTCAGCCTGGAATTTATTCACCGCTACATGAATCCAATGGGCCTTGCCCAAACCTACCACAGTAATGGCTCCGGCTGATCTAGATGCTCTTGTCCTCTCCACTGGGCAGTCGCGCTAGTAGTGTGGCTCCCCATAGGTTCAACACCCCTTCTTCGGTCCAGTACTCCTGGTACCCGAAGTAGAATCTGACAGCCCATCGGCCTAGGGTCCTGGTTTGTTCTACTGAACAGGCCTAAACTGTTGTGGTTGTGACTGATGTTGTTGTTGATGTTGTGTTCCTCGGTAAGGAGTCTGTTGTTGAGGCATTGATCGCTAAGGTGTAGTGAAATTGGATCCTCTCTAGAAGCACGATATCCTAGTGTATGTCTAGATGGTGTCTGATGTTGCTGCACACAAGTTGACACTTGCCCGGTTGGTCTCGCTGGAGTCCTGCCCTGACCCCCATTGATAAGCTCCTCCTCTGTTATGAGGGCCTTCTAGACGTCATCATGCAAGGTCTATGGCATCAAAATCCTAACCTTTTCATGTATGGTGACATTAAGGCCAATCAAGAACCTGTTGAACTTAAGTTTCTTGGTATTAAGGTGTGGAGCATACCAAAGCAACTCCATAAAACAGGCCTCGTACTCGAGCACCGTACGGTCGCCCTTTCGCAAGGCGTTGAACTCATTGAGTTGATGCTCAATGAATTCTTCTAATAAGTACCTCTCTCGAAACCGTACCATGAACAGTTCCCATGACACATCTTCGACAGCCATGTTCAATTGTGGCAGGATCATCTTCAACCATAGAAGTACATTCCCTTCAGTTGAAAGACCATCATGCGAACCTTCATGTTGGAGGTATAGTCGCAAAGTGAAAATTACATCGCCATATTCTCCAACCATGCCTCGAAAGCTACGTCATCTGGGGCACCAAATAACTCAGGAACATTGACCCTCTCGAGTTCGCGGTGAATGCTACCAGTACCGACCAGAGTGCGTGGTGGACCCTCAGGGGGTGTCAGTGCCCTGGCTTCATCTCTATCCAAAGGAATGATCATTTCCTCAGAAATCCATTGAAAATACCTCATCAGCCCAACCACATCACCCACCACTATCTTCTCCTACCCAACAACCTATTCGTTTCCCTGAGGGTTAGACCCCTCAGGCGTGGATGCTACTGGGGGCGTCGCGCCTCCTCCCCTAGAACCCCATTGTCTACCTCTACCATGTCCTCTAACCATGATTACCTACAAGAACACAAGTCAATTTAATTAGCAACACTATAATAAATATCACATCAATGAAAGTCATAGTGATCCCAAGGAGCGGGTAGAACCCGCTCTGATACCATAAGTAACGACCCCAATCCTTACGACTACAAGAGAAGCAAAAGAGAATTTTTTTATTTTTTTTTTAGGCAAGAAGGTAATGACGACAACAGTTGAACCTCACAACCTGACAATGAACACAATCACGCAGATCAGGGAACAGACAACAATGACTTAATGCATTAGCAAAATGATCAACTTGGCAAAACATGCGTAAATCAAATGATAGAATTGACTACCCGCCGAACACACGACATGAAAACGCTTACAATCTAAGGACAACATCCACAATCCTGACACAACGGCCTCGAAGACCAGTAATTAGAACCTCTATGGCATGCAAGCCCAACACATGAAGGCATTAAAACTTACATCCCGAGCACCAATAACAACCTACAAAGAGAAACGCCCACAACGGGTAGCATAGACTCTGGCCAACTTATCATTTGCCTCTATTCATTAAGGCACGCAATGATCCCCTCATTAGGAATAGTGTTGTCACACGGCAATAGTCGTAACAGTAACCCAGGAGTGACACGACATATCTATGCCAAACTTAAGAAGATTAAACGCGCTAGAAGATTGAAATAACTATCAACCACAAGACGAAAAACAACCCAAGCACCCAAATGACAAGCCAACAAGACGCAAGGGAAACTGGCCACTATAACAATCATACCACACACTAAATTCCTGGTGCACAAGGTCTAAAGAAAAAATACATCAATTAAATATGTGAAACACCATCTTATGAAAATTCCAAAGCATCCATTCTACAATAACATGAAGCAATAAAATCCTCTCTCTCGCTTCTCAAGTCAATTATTAAATAAATAAGATCTTATTAACAAGGTCTCACTACAATCGTCATTCCCTAACATATGACTCATGTTGAGCCTAAGTTAAATCCTCCAACCCTATCATCCTTATCATTGTCAATAATATTCTTTGTCCAATCAATGTATGTGTTATCACATAAACTTGTCAAAGCCATAGGGGTCTGTGGCTTCTACCTAAGTCTATATTTTTTCCTGTCTCTCCTCTTTTTGCAGACCCATTCATAAGGTTTTTCTTTTCAGCTTATAGTTTTCTTCTTTTGTCTGCCTATGAGGTGTCGACCCTAAGTCTTTATGTTTTATCTGAGGTCGATCGCTTCTATCTCCTTGTCTCTGTCACTGATCCTTTTGCATTCCCTAGCCCTCAGCTAGTCATCCAAGTATTTGTTTACAGAGGTCGCAGCCATAAGCACAATCATGACACTTAAAGCGGTTTGATATGGAATTGAATCAAGCAAGTGATCAAGTTCAATTTGGCAGATGAAGTTTCATTTCAAAGTTCAGAGATCAGCGACAAGTTATAAGTGCAAGAACCGGGAAATCGGAAAGTTGTTGAAGCTGCTTGTCAAATATATGAATCCTTGAAACCAAAAATCAGTAGGAATCGTCTGATCTAGTAGGATGTGTGGCACTAGATCTGAGCCATAGAGAAAGTCATTTCAAGAATATCAAGTTAGAGGTCCCAATATCCCGAGTCCCAAAATGTTGATGGCCCGAGGTCCTGAAATTTCGATATCCATCTGGTTCGTCCGATCAAAGGGGACGCATGGAGCCTGATCCAATACATCGCAATTTCGCAACTTGAGGGTTTGAGCATGGACCACAGTGTAATTTCTTGAAACGATAAATCATGACGCGCCTGAGAGTTGGGCCCACGATCACATCCCACAATCATATGGAAGCAGGGCCATAAAGAAGGGGAAAGCGCCTATAGAGAAACAGGCAGCTGAGATTGTTTAAGGAAATGATCCTAGCCATCAAATCCAAAGAAAATTCAACTGCTGATTTAGATGGGTCATTTCACGGGATCGAACATCGGAATATTTGAAGTCAAGGGAAGTGATAACTCCCAAAATGTGAAATCCAGAAATTTCATATGGGATAAGTACGATGTCATGGCCCAAGGTCACAGGGGGCGGTGAAAGGGAGCTGTGAAAAATCCCGAAGCGCCCAAGTTGGTCACAGAGAAGGATCAGTGTGGCCTCGTGGCACCTAAGTTAACTCGAAGGAGTCGTGAGATCACCTAGAACATTTATGGGTGTCAGATATTTTCTCGATTCCGACAAAGGTAGTTAATGGAAATGGGGGAGGTTGTGGAAACCTCGTCTCACCCCATAAATGGAAAGCATGGAAGAGCTAGTTGTGGAGGCATACTATCAGCCGAAAGTTCCCATGTCAACGATTTCTCATGCAAAGCCCATATTGATCCGAGATCATGTTTGACAGAAGGATGAAAGTGCAGGCTAACAAAAGAAAATGTAGACACAAAGCTTTGATTATAGTACCCATGTCACACTACTGATTGTGGCAGTGGCTCTGAGTATAAATACTCAGTTTTGATATTTTATTAAGGTTGATGGTTGATCTAAGCTCCCATATTGTAAAGTTTTAATGAAGCCTCTAGTTCTATGTTTATGTGTTTCCATTTGAGACTTCTTGTTTAATGACAGTCAACTTTCTTATTATCTCTTTTGCTTCTAATATTGAAGACTCGGGCATGGGTGATCCAGTCAAGTTGTTATAACTGTATTGTAATGTATGTTTGATTGCAATGTTGTTATGACGTTTTCAGTTTCTTGAAGTTTTGAGTTTAAGAGGATCTTGTACTCAAAGCTTTTCCTCTTTAGGCTGCTGCAAGATCGGATGTCCACAGTAATCCTTTACATTTTCTTCTTAGTTATGCCCCCTACTCACCCTTACTACAATTTGCTGACTAAAGTTTGATCAAGACCTCGGCTACCTGTGCATACCATCCTAGTTTTCTGAGTTAAAGCGATATTATTCTGAGTTTACATCTATTTGACCACCCTTAAATTATTCATTGTGACATAAAAACTGATGGGTATTGGGCTTACCTCTGCCGCAATCCAAGGGTGAGTTCTGGTGAAAACGTTTCTAGTGTCGTTTTCGGGGACAGATTGAAGATTTTCCCTGGGATTGAATGACAAAGCTTACTAGTTCTGAAGGTGCATCAGAACTTAGTACATCAAGATTGCAACTATTCTCCTGGTGACTCCATTGATCCAAATCCATTGGCGACTCCACTATTTCAGCTGTGGATTCTAGAGGCAAACACACGAGGTCTACTCCATAGTTGCCTCTAGCAACACCTGAATCTTACCTAGAGAAAATTATCAGAAATGGAAGGGCCCTTCCAGAAAGTAGTTCTATTGTTGAACTAGGTATTTCTGATGATTTTCATTATCCTCCTTAGAAACTCTGATATCTGCTTCTCGTTTTCCTATTATAATGTTTGTTGGAGTTTCTTGAAGTTTAAAGTTTGGGAGTGTTCCTATTGAATTTTCTCCTCCTGGTATTGGATTGGAACGAGAAATATTTTTCAATCCTATTTCCCCTAAGGTTGTACCTTGGTCTAGACCTGAGACCTCGAAATATTTTCCCACTCCAAGATTTATTACTCCTCCTCTTACTAGACTTACTGATTTTGAAGAAAGGGAAACCTTTGTTCCCTCTAGCCCTATAGCATTTTCTCCAAATCCTTTGTTGTTTCCCTTTCCTCTCAGAAGCGCAGTTCTAGTCCCCCCTATTCAAACTCCATCCCCTCCTGGTTCACCTCCACCTATCATCCCTATGGCAGGTGCCAATCCCCCTAGAAACAAAATGGATTCCATAGTGGTTGTGATATATGCCCCTCTGGTCCTACCTCAACCCATGAATTCTCTCCCTCCTGGAGACTACCCAAAATACATGCCCAAATTAACTGGAGAAGAAGATATAACTGATGAAGAGCACCTTCCTGCCTTCTACAGTTATGCATACAATCAAAACATCGAAAACGAGGATGTTTGGATGAGAGTCTTTGTCCAGAGCCTTTATGGAGAGGTTAGGAAATGGTTTAGGGGACTGACCCCTGGATCCATTGCGGGGATTGAGGCTTTAGATGATGTCTTCTTGAGACAATGGGGGGATAAAAAGGACTTCATGTATTATATCACAGAGTTTGGGTCCCTAAAAATAAAGGAGGGAGAATCTTTCTCTGACTTCTCCAAAAGATTCAACAAAATGTACAATAAGATTCCTGATGAGATAAATCCTACAAAAGCCTTTGCCAAAATTACCTATGCTAGTGCTTTTGACCCTGACTTCTGCCTCTTGTTAAGAGAGAGAAGAGCTACTTCCTTGGCTCATATGAAAGATGCAGCCATGGAAGTGGAATCTAACATATTGGTAGCTAACTGACTCAGAAATAAGGTTGATAGAGACATATTAAGGGGAAGATCTCAATCCTCCACCTA
>JZKD02S2414627.1:91509-123549 GCA_000966675.3 Picea glauca
GATGAAGTAACCAAGTTACTAAAATCACATTCAACTAGAATGGAAATATTGGAAGTAGAAGGGAAGCCGACATACAAAAGTCCTCAAAATGTTGATAAGAGAGGCAACTTCAAGAGGCCGAATAATCATGTTCCTCGGGTTATGCCAAGGGAGCAGAGGAACAGAGATAGAGATGATCAGAAAGTCCAGACCCCTCTTCAAAACAACCTTGTTGTTGATGAGGAAAGGGAGGAAGAAAAGCTTGGTACTGAAATCCATTGTCTCGGACACACCTCTCCATTTCCCCATTTGACTTAATCTTCATACGAGGATTCCCTCATGGACAGCGAAATAAGCGTGTTGAGTAAGGGGGAGAAGGAAAGTAGTAGTCCCAATAAATATAACCTCAGGTCCAAAAATAAAGGAGGGAAGCTTGATATTTCTGAGTAGCCTAGCAGAGCAGCAAATCCTGTCGAATATGTAGCAAGAAGCATCCAAGAGAAGAAAACTCATAATCCCTCTCCAATAGATAAAGGTCTTGTCCTATAAGTGAGAGAAATTTTGAAGCCCCTTCCTCCTTTATCTTTGAGCATGAAATTCAAAAAATTAGAATCCATGTGCCCCTCTCAAAACTGGTCAAGCATGAAGACTTCAAAAAATCCCTCTCTAA
Organism: Picea glauca; assembly: GCA_000966675.3. Taxonomy (NCBI): domain Eukaryota; kingdom Viridiplantae; phylum Streptophyta; class Pinopsida; order Pinales; family Pinaceae; genus Picea; species Picea glauca. Next base: position 92,159 of record JZKD02S2414627.1, read on the forward strand.
GTTGTTGCAGTCTAAACCATCTTGCCATTCCATAGATTCAGTAAATCTCCAAGATGAAAAACCAGCAGTCATATTAGGTCCTATGGTAGAAGATAGAGATTATTCATCCCCTCCCTTATATACATCCCTCAACATACATGATAAGGTGTTTCATAACTGTTTGATGGACTCAAGGGCATCTCATAATCTCATGTCCAAAACTGTCATGGAAGAGATTCGATTAGAAATCACAAAGACTTATCATGATTTGTATTCTTTTTATTCGAGGAGGGTGCAGTGTCTTGGGGTCATCAAATATCTGGTCGTGACCTTGTTTCAGATGCCCATGAAAAGTGTGGTCATGGATATCATGGTGGTTGATGTTCCTCACAAGTTTGGCATGCTCTTGTCAAGGTCTTGGATAAAAACACTTGGGGAAACGCTCCAGATGGACTTCACATATGCTAGCATTCCAGTGTTCAGAGGAGAGCATAGAATATTGTACAGAGAGGCACAGTTGGCCTACATTATCAGTGAAGAAGCAGACCCCACCAATCATCCTATATTTTCTCTTGATACTAATTTGGGATCTAGCTTACTATAGCTTACTGATGCCACTGAACCTCCTCTTGAGATCAGAAAGTCCATTACTCCCTATGGAGATTCTCCTTTGATTACCTCCGTTTGGAAGATGTTCTTTGATGGAGCCTCTTCTAGAGAAGGTGTCAGTACTGGAGTAGTTTTTGTTTCCCCTGCTCAGGAAACCATATCTCTGTCCTACAAGTTAGAATTTGAAACTACAAATAATGTTGTAGAGTATGAATCTCTTGTTTTGGGCTTGAGGGATGCAAAAGACATGGGGATCAAGGAAATATATGTGTTTGGGGATGAAGAATTGATTGTTAATCAGATTATAAATATTTATCAAGCTAAGCATCCCAAGCTCAAAACTTATAGAAACGAAGTATGGGACTTGATGACAATTTTTTCTTTCCTTTCAACATTTCATTCATTCTGAGGGTGGAAAACATAGTGGTTGAGTCTTTGGCTATTTCAGCGAGAAATTTCAGAGTTCCTTTGCCACCCAATCTCAGGTATGATATAGAAGTAAAATACATTCCCTCTATACCTGACAATGTCAGGCATTGGAAGGTGTTTGAGGATGATCTTGAAATCAGAAAATTTCTTGAGTCCATTGATGAGTTATCTGCATTACACATTGATCAGGATCATAATTCCAAAGGTGACCCTCACGCTGATGTTTTTTTAAATAAAATTTCTAATCACCATATTGTTCATCTTCCTAGAAAACACATTCCAAAGGGACTAGTACCTTTAGAAAGACTATTCGATGGGAATGATGTGGCAGTAAATCTTAAAGGCCCAACTGGGGATGCTAATGTAGCTGAGTGCAATATTGGTACAGAGGAGGATCCAAAGTTCATCAAGTTGTCAAGCAACCTGTCAAGGGAGAAGAGAGCCGAGTATACTGAGCTATTAAAAGAATTTGTTGATGTGTTTGCCTGGACCTATGAAGAACTCAGAACATACGACACATCCATCATTGAGCATAAGATCCCATTGAAAGAGGAGACCAAAGCATTTAGGCAGAAATTAAGACAAATAAATCCTATGTTGTTGCCTATTATGGAAAGAGAGGTAAAGAAGTTGTTGGATGCCCAAATCATTGTCCCTTTGAGATATTCCGAGTGGGTGTCCAACTTAGTTCTAGTAAGGAAAAAGAATGGAGAAATCAAACTCTGTGTTGATTTCAGCAACCTGAATAGAAGCTCAAAGAAGGACAATTACCCTTTTCCAAAGATGGAACACATATTGCAGAGGGTAACAGGTTCATCCAGGATTTCCATGATTGATGGATTGTTTTGCTACAATCGGATCTTTGTCCTGCCTAAAGATAGATAAAGGATAGCCTTCACCACTCCTTGGGGCACATTCATGTATGCCAAAATTCCCTTTGGATTGATGAACATGGAGGAAACCTTCCAATGAATCATGGACATCACCTTCATTGGAGAAAGGGACAAATTTGTGGTCATCTATCTGGATGACATAACAGTCTTCTCCAAATATGATAAAGAACATGCTCAACATCTGAGAAAGGTCTTCTCGAAATGAAGAAGGTTTTGTCTCTCCCTAAATCCCAATAAGTCTTTATTTGCCATGCAGGAAGGAAAATTTTTGGGACACATTGTATCAGCTAAGGGGGTCAGGATTGATTCAAGCAGGGTAGAAGCTATTCAAACCTTATCACTTCCCAGATCCAAGAAAGAAGTTCAGTCCTTCCTAGGCAAAATCAATTTTCTGAGAAGGTTTGTTTCAATTTTTTTTGAATTGTTGAAGCATATCACATCCATGCTCAAGAAGGGGAATGAAGTAAAATGGACTGTCGAATCTAGAGAATCCTTCAACCAAATAAAAGGGGCACTGACTGAAGCACCTGTGCTAGTCAGTCTTGATTATTCCAAGGATTTTTTGATTTTTTCCTTTTCTTCATCTGATACAGTGGTCGTCGTTTTACTACAAAAGAATGATGTTAATCTGGAGCGGCCTATTTCCTTTTTCAACAGAGCACTGAGAGATGCAGAATTTAGATATGACATCATGGAGAAGCAAGCCTATGCCTTGATGAAATATCTCAAATATTTCAGTGTCTATGTTTTGCATTTGAAGATCATCGCATATGTTCCTTCAACTTCTATGAAGGAAATTCTCATGTAGCCTAACATAGATGGGAGAAGGAGCAAGTGGATTGCCAAAATCCTTGAATTTGATCTAGAAATAAAACCCACCAGACTAATTAAAGGCCAAGGTTTAGCCAAGTTGTTGGCTGAATCTAATTGTAAATCTTTGGGGGTTAACTTCATCAACACTTTCTCAGAATATCTGCAAGTTGAGTTGGCTAAAAACATTTCTCAGGACATCTCTCCATTGGCAGAATGCACCTGGTATAGAGACATTATATATTTTCTGCAAGATTTAAGTCCCCCTGATGGTATGGGAAAAAGCAAGGAGAGAGATTTAAATCTCAAAGCAATTAGGTATTGCCTTATTGACCAGGTCTTGTATTGGAGAGACCCTTTGGGCGTGATTCTAAGATGTTTAGACCCACAAGAGGCCCAAAATATTATGTTTGATTTCCATGATAGCCTGTGTGGGAGACATAATTTCTGGAGAACCACAACCTACAAAATTCTCAGGACTGGGTACTACTGGCCTACTCTATTCATTGATGTCTGTGCAAAAATTAGGGCTTGCATCAAATGTCAAAAATTCTCTGGGAAGCATCAACTCAAGTCTCTTCCATTGAATCTTGTGGCAGCTACAAGACCCTTTCAGCAGTGGGGCCTAGACTTCATCGGGGAAATTCATCCTGCATCAAGCGGTCAAAATAGGTGGATCCTAACTACCATGGATTATTTTACCAAGTGGATAGAGGTTATTCCCACAAAAAGTGCTTCTCATAGGGTGATCATTGGTTTTCTGGAGGATATTATAACAAGGTTTGGATGTCCAAACAGAATCGTCACTGATAATGTTGTATCCTTCAAAAATGAACCACTAATCAAGTTATGTGACCAGTTTGTAATTTCGTTAATTCACTCAAATCCCTACAACCCCCAAGGAAATGGACTGGCAGAGTCCTCTAACAAAAGCCTGATAAAGATCATCAAAATATTGTTAAAGGACAACAAGAGAGCATGGGATTCAAAGCTCAAATTTTCTATGTGGCCTGATAGAGTGACAACAAAGAGATCACTTGGTCTCTCTCCTTTCCAGCTTGTATATGGAACTGAACCAGTTTTTCCTCCTCAGATTTCCCTACCTGTGGAAAAATTCTTTCAGTACTGCCAAGGAGAGCCTGATGACATGATCAGAAGGATACTTCAACTGGTAGAAGTGCAACAGGCTAGAGAGCAGTTACTAGATAAAGCGCATGAACATCAACAGAAGATCAAGCAATCCTTTGACAGAAAGGTGAGAAAGGAGGATTTCCAGCTGGGAGATCTAGTACTCAAATGGGATGCACACAGATAGGACAAGGGAAAGCATGGTAAATTTGAAGCCCTTTGGATTGGACCCTTTAAAATTTATGAGACACTTTCAAATAATACTTACAGGTTGCAGAATTTGGAGGGTAGCGCAGTTTTTAGTGGCCCTATAAATGGGCACTTCCTAGAAAAACAAAATTGTTTAAAAGCCACAATCAGTTTCCTACCATTGTAAATATTGTTCCTGTTTAATGTTTATTTTTTTTTTAATAGGAGACTCCATATCCCAAAGCTAGGGCACTAGAACTACTTGTTCTTGGCAGCTCACAGGGAGCATGCCATCCCCTGTGGAGCCAAATGTTATCACATAAACTTGTCAAATCCGTAGGGGTTTGTGGCTTCTACCTAAGTCTATATTTTTTCCTGTCTCTCCTCCTTTTGTACACCCAATCATAAGTTTTTTCCTTCCAGCTTATATTTTTCTTTTTTGGTCTGCCCGAGAGGTGTCAACCCTAAGTCTTTATGTTTTCTCTAAGGTCGATCGCTTCTCTCTCCTTGTATCTATCACTTATCCTTTTGCATTCCCTAGCCCTCAGCCAGTCATCCAAGTATTTTCTTACATAGGTCACAGCCATAAGCACAAGTATGGAACTTAAAGTGGTCTGATATGGCCTTGAATCGAGCGAGTGAGAAAGTTCAATTTGGCGGAGGAAGTTTCATTTCAAAGTTCAGAGATTAGCGACAAGTTATAAGCACAGGAATCGGGAATTTGGAAAGTTGTTGAAGTTGCTTGTCAAATATTTGAATCCTTGGAACCCGAAATCAGTAGAAGTCATCTGATCCAGTAGGACACGTGGCACCAGATCCGAGCCGTGGTGAAAGTCATTTCGAGAAAGCTCAAGTGAGAGGTCCTGATATCCCGAGTCCCGAAATGTCGATCGCCCGAGGTCCTGAAATGTCGATATCCATCTGGTTCATCCGATCAAAGGGGATGTGTGGCATCCAATCCAACACATTACATTTTCATGACTCAAGGGTTTGAGCATGGAGCACGTGCGTGAGAGTTGGGCCCACGATCACAGCCTACAATCATATGGAAGCAGGTCCATAAAGAATGGGAAATAGCCTATCGAGCAACGGGCAACCGAGATTATTTAAGGAAATGATCCTGGCCATCAAATCCAAAGAAAATCCAAGCACCGATTTATATGGGTCATTTTGCAGGATCAAGAATCGGAATATTTGAAGTCAAGGGAAGTGAGAACTTTTGAAATGTGAAATCCCAAAATTTTATATGGGATAAGTACAAGGTCATGGCCTGAGGTTGCGGGAGGCGATGAAAGGGAGTTGCACAAAATCCTGAAGCACACAAGTTGGTCACAGAGAAGGATCAGTGTGGCCTCATGGCGCCTAAATTGACTCAAGGAGTCGTGAGCTCACCTGGAACATTTATGGGTGTCAGATCTTTTCCTGATCCCGACGAAGGTAGTTAATGGAAATGGGGGAGGTTGTTAAAACCTCGTCTCACCCCATAAATGGCAAGCATGAAAGAGCTGGTTGTGGAGGTAGACTTTCAGCCAAACGTTTCTTTGTCAACAATCTCTCCTACAAATCCCATACTGATCTAAGATCGCGTCTAATAGAAGGATGCAAGTGTAGGTTGATAGAAGAAAATGCAGATGCAAAGCTTTGATTATACTAGCCAAGTCACACTCCTGATGGTGGTGGTGGATCTGATTATAAATACTTAATTTTGATATTTTGTTAAGTTCAATGGTTGAGGTAAGCTCCCGTATTATAAAGTTTTAATGAAGCCTCTGGTTCTCTAGTTATGTGTTTTCGTTTGAGACTTCTTATTTAATGACAGAAAACTTTCCTATCATCTTTTTTTCTTCTAATATTGAAGACTCGGGCATGGGTGATCCATTCGAGTTGTTGTAACTGTATTGTAATGTATGTTTGATTGCAATGTTGTTATGATGTTTTCAGTTTCTTGAAGTTTTGAGTTTAAGAGGATCTTGTACTCAAAGATTTTCCTCCTTAGGCTGCTAGAAGACCGGATGTCCACGGTAGTCCTTTACAGTTTCTTCTCAGTTCTGCCCCCTACTCACCCTTATCACAATTTACGGACTGAAGTTAGATCAAGACCTCAGTTTCCTGTGCATACCAGCCCAGTTTTCTAAGTTAAAGCGATATTATTTTGATTTTTCATTCATTTGACCACCCTTAAATTATTCATTGTGACATAAAAATTGATGGGTATTGGGCTTACCTCTGTCGCAATCCAGAGGTGACTTATGGTGCTAACAATATGTACTAAGGTTATAAAATCGCTAACTATTATTTACGTCTAACAATGATATCTATCGATATCTGATAACGATATGGTTGTATAACAATTTAATAAAATAAATGCTAAATCATTATCAAAAACAATTATAAATTGTAATCTATGGACCAAGTATAATCTATGTAATAAGTAAAATAACTTTGCTATATAATGAATACCTTCTAACTAAAAACAAATCTAATACAATTGATAACTATGGAACTGAATATAGTAATATACTACAGTCGTTGTCTTTTAAGGTGTGTGTTATCTAACCAAAACATATCCACTAAATAATAAATTCGCTGGCAATTATTGAATTTAACAAATGTAAAAACAAAGTCAATATGTGTAAGTTGTCAACTATCAAGTTGTCAGAAATATAAAAAAAATTCCCAATATGTGGCAGTCCAAACATTAATTCGTTGTCATATGAATAATAAGAACACCAATATAGGAACATTGTCATACTAATAAATCCATTACAATTATAACCATTGTGAAATCGCTGCCACATAGAAGTAAGGAAAATGTTGTCCTGTTTAAAACCATTAAAATTGTTGAGAATAACATTATTGTCCACATAATAAACTATCATAAAACGCATTTACTATTATATGCAATCGTTTCTTCTAAATTAAAAACCTCTGGCACCCTTCACACATCCAACGTTGTCTCTAAAACTAAGGAAGGCAATGGTGATGTCGTTGGGTGAGTTATGACAAGGTTGAGTGTGAAATCGCTGCATAGTATAATAAGGCTGTGTGAAATCTATGCAGAGTATAATAATAACAATGATAGCGAGCTATGGTAAGGTTGTGTGTGAAATAGATTAGTAAATACATTTATGGTAATTACAATATAGCTATACAATAGTAATTACCATATAGCTATCCATTACTAATTACAACTCATCCCAATAGTTTCACTGGGATATCATTGAAATATTCATCGGATAGCCAAAGAAAAGGGGTTGGGATACAATTAATGGAAATGCAGAAATATAATTAAACACACAGACATTTCCCGTAATACAGAACGCAGGCATATGTAAGTGTAGTCAAATGATAACTCAATGTAAAATATCTCCGATAAAATCGTTGTTAAGATCGTGTGTGGTTGGGGAAGTCTAAAACGTTGCCAAGCGATTGATTGGATGTAAAATGAGTTGTGTTTGGCCAATTAAAATTGCACGGTAAAATTTTCCATCAATTATAATAAAACGCAAAGAAAAAGTCATGGTTGAAAGTGTTGAAACATAGAGGATAATTGCCATCAAATATTTCGTTGAGTTCAACATCAATTTCATTGGGTTTCATCAATAAAAATTGTTGAGTTTTATCATCAAAATTTTGTTGAGTTAAACATCATGTTCGTTGGGTTTCATCAATAAAAATTGTTGAGTTTTACCATCAAAAAAAAATCGTTGAGTTTAACATCAAGTTCGCAGTCAATAAAAGGTAAGGAAAACATTTTCATGAAGATTCAACTCAGTCATAAGATATAAAAAAAACGTTGTCCAATGAAGGGTAAAATAGCAATCTAAAAATGCATAAACCAAGGGAAAAGTCGCAGGGTAAAATTCTCCATTAAAAAGTTATAATTTGCAAAGGAAAATCGTGGGGCAAATGTGTTAAAACATAAGGTAAATTCGCCTTCAAAATATATTAAATTGCAGAGGGAAAATCATAGTGGAATGTATTGAAACGCAAAGGATATTTTCCATCAAATATAATAAAATGAAGAGGTGTTATATAATGCAGATCCCAATGCAATGCAGAGATCAAACGTAGAGATAAGAAAGGGGTGAACAGCTGGGAAAAACTATCCTTTCCTCATCATCCATGCACAGAAAAGCAGGACATTAGAATCTATAGGTCCTTATGCACCAAAGTGACGACCGTCGATTCGGCTCCTGGTCGACTGATCAAGCATGGACTGATGACCTAGGGATAAGGGCAGAAGATAAAGCACAATATGATCACAATAATCAGTAAATCCAAACAGAACAATCATAGAAATCAGGGAGCGGGTTGCCAAGGAAATCAATTCGAGACAACGAGCGTAAAGCTATAATGACTTAAAGTTCTCGATTAAAAACACTGAGTAAAACACATTTCCTTACATAATATAAGTACAGTAATGAAAATGCAAGAAAAATAATAATCTACCATTCAAATAAATGCATCTGTACCATAGCCCAAGGTGACATCTCTAAGTCTTCGTCCCGCGCACGCTCCCTTTAGCTTCCACTTGTCGACCGATGAGACTTCACTGGTACCTCCCAGCCAATGCTAGGGCTACTCTTCTTCCTCTTGAGCCCCTCGAGCTGCAAATGGGCCATGCACACTAAACCAAAGAACAACTAGCATCCAGCTCCCCTTGAAAAGTCAAGCTACCACTCATTACCCGAGCTAGGTATCCCAACTCCCACAAGATAAGCCAGTCAAGACAAAAATCTGTAGCATAACATTACGCATCCAAGATCAGATCCATGGTCCTCCTCCTCCATCCTTTTTATAGAGTATCTAAGTGATTTATTTCCCAAATTCCCATTTAATTTTTTTTCATTAATTTAATTTAGAAAAACCTCCCCCGTACACATGTCACCCATCCCTGTAGTTGCACCAAAAATTAATTTTCTTAATTAATTAATTATTCTTATTTCCCTCACCCACCTAAAAGCATTCCTAAAATCACTCCTTGGTGTCCCCATATTCCCTTACACATTTTAAATGCCTTACACCCTTACTAAATTCCTAGTTGCGTTCATATTTAGAAAGTTCTTAAAGGCAATATTACTTACTAATTTAGTCATTCTAATTTTTCCTTACATTTCCCTTTTTCCCTTAGTTTCCTATTTCTTTTAAGTTTCCCTCTTTTCCCTTTTTATATTAAACTCAAATTAGCAAGTGTAGAAAAACTACCTCTTTCTCTTTTTAATTAAAAAAGTTTAATTAGCATATGTAGAAAAACAATCATTTTTTTTTAAATTAATCCCTCAAGTTAATTTGATTTTAAGAAATTAATTGAATTTCTCACCCCCTTCTCATCACATGTTTAATTATGATTATTATTATTTATTTATTTATTACCACAAGTATCATTTAGATCTAGATTTTAATTTCCTAGGTTGGGAGACAATTTTATTAGAGAAATTATTTTTAACTCTTACTTATCACGTCATTCATTTTAAGGTCGACTAGGTTTATTCACATACCTATTGAAATCGTGATGTGCCCTTCAGGATGCACTAGGTGCTCCAAGGGTACCACTCACCTTTTTTTGTTTTCCTTACATGACATTCCCTTTAGAACACACTACGCTCTCCAAGGGTGCCACTCGCCTCTTTCCATTTTTCTTGCCTGACATGCCCTTCAGGACACACTACATGCTCCAAGGGTGTCACTCACCTCTTTACATTTTCCTTGTGTGACGTGCCCTTCAGAACGCACTACATGCTCCAAGGGTGCCACTCACCTCTTGACTGACTTGGTAGACATCAAAAACCCCTGGAGTCAATACTCCACCAGGATCTTGCAGGAGACTAAGGGCCTCTAAGGAATAAGGCCCCTACCTTATTGTGCATCCCTTAGAATCATCATGAGTGACTATCATAGTATGCATTCAAGGCATCGTTGGTCTTCTCGAACTAGGTAATCGTTAACCTACATTTCGAGCCATGGAGTGAGTGCTAGTAGGATGTGGCAGGGCTGTTGTCCACACCTCACCCTCAATATCTCTGGTTTTCATGTGTGACCCCTCTACTCCACATGTGAGTCTATTTGGAAAGCTATCATCAGCCTGCATCATCAACATATCATGTCAGCAATAATAATCAATCATCATAACATCTAATCAGATGTACATATGTCATATCAACAACAATCAAAACCCAATAGTCCACTACCTGACTCAATACGGAGTCCAAGGGGTTTCATCAATGCCTCTACATCCTCGAGGCCCAAAGTCCTGCACACTCAGGAGAACCCAGTCAATAGTACTTGTCTATGTAAACACACAAAATAACATATCCATAATGCCTCATAATCATAATCAAATGGCCAATAGTATAATAATCTAGATCACTTGCAAGCAAGTGTCCTCAAAGAATAAGTTCACTTAGTGGGTGCAAGAGAAGGATGATACATACACCCCCTCTTGGTCTAAACTTTGTCCCGAAGTTGTATAGTATATAAGTGCCGAAATAATGTGTATCATAGTATCATAAGTCTATCTATCAAAAAAATGGAAACTATTGGCGCATATCATATGCGTCCTCCCAGGTCGCCGAGTGCAGACTATAGTTGTCCCACTGGACCTTGACCTGATCTATTGTTCGACGTCATAGCTATCGAATGTGATGATCTAGGATGTGGATCAACTCAGCCGTGAGCACCCCCTTGTCCTATACCTGCAAGGAAATCATGTCAATAACATGTGTAGGATCGCTAATATAATGTCTCAAAACAGATACGTGAAAAACATCGTGCATACGCCTCAAAGAATTAGGCAAGGCTCGTCGATAGGCCACGAGCCCCTTCCTCTCCACAATCTTGAAAGGTCCCATGAAACTAGGAGAGAGTTTATCTCCCTTTCCAAAATGGATCGAACTCTTATGCGGTTTTACATGCAAGAAGACTCGATCACCAACTTCGTAACTACGGTCGACATGGAGCGCATCGGCATAACTCTTTTGTCGATCTTGCACATCTTTGATCCATTGTATTATTATTTTCATTTAATCTTCCATTTCTTGGATCGATTTTGGTCCCACCAGGACCCTATCCTCGAATCGATTCCAACTCAAAGGCATCCACCACGGTCTCCCATAAAGAAACTTGAAAGGTGCCATCTTAATGGTGCTTTGGTAATTGTTGTTTTAAGCGAATTCTACTAATGGAAATAATTCTTACCAATGCTATTTTTGGTCAATCACGTACATGCAAAACATGTCTTCTAAGACTTGGTTTGTTCGTTGGGTCTACCCGTCTGTCTCAAGGTGATATGAAGTACTAAATTTAAGTTGGGTCCCCAAGGCCTCTTCGAATCTAGTCCAAAATCGTCCAGTAAACACCAATCCATGATCGGATATAATCCTCTTAGGCATGCCATGCAGCCTCACAATATCACTAATGAAAACTCTAGCTATGTCAGGTACCTAATACATTGTATGCACAGGAATAAAATGAGCACTCTTTGTCAGAGTGCCAACTACCACAAAAATTGATTCGTGTCTCCTTATCGTCAGTGGAAACCCAACAATGAAATCCATCGAAATGACCTCCCATTTCAATTCCAGAATAACGTGAGGTTGTAGTAATCCTGTTGGATTTCTATGTCCATCCTTCACCTACTAACATTCTAGACATCTGGCCACTTAGTTGACTATGTATGAATTCATTCCTTTCCATAAGAATAATAGTTTAAGGTACACCCTCATCTTCGTGACTCCTGAGTAATCCATGTACACTGATCTATGAGCCTTGTTTAGGATCAAAATCCTCAACTCGTCATTCGGTGGTACGTAAATCTGATTTTTAAACCTCAATAAAGCATCGTCATCAAACGTAAATCCTTCAAATCTTGGTACCATCATTGTGGTTTTTTCGATAAAATCCTTGACCTCTTTGTACGAGTCATCATCGCGTTGTAAAGTTAAACTATTTTCACGTAGATTCATATAAAGTGACAACACCAAAAATATGTGTGGTCTCCGACTTAAAGAATATGCCACTCGGTTCATTGTTCTTTTTATGTAAGTAATCTCAAATTTGTACTTGCTAAGAAATTTCGACCAACGTCATTGTTGCGCATTCAGGTCGCTTTGCATAAAGATGTGTTGTAGTCCACATTGGTTCTTTTTTAGTTCATTTTTTTTTCCAAAAAGGTAGTGTCTCCAAACTCTCAAGGAATAAACAATGGCTAACAACTCCAAATTGTGTGTCGCATATTTCTCCTCATTCCTTCTCAATTTCGTCAAGATGTAAGCGATCACTCGACCATCTTGCATCAAGACTCTGCCTAAGCCTTCCTTAGATGCATCAGTGCATACCAATAAGTTTGCATCCATGTCAGCGACCTTTAGTATCAGCTTTATTGTTAACAACTCCTTGAGCCTCCAAAATGCTTCTGTGCATTTCTCGGTCCAAACAAACTTCTTGTTCTTCTTCTCCAATTCCCTGAATGGATTTGCTATCTTCAAAAATCCCTCGAGGAACCATCGATAGTATCCTACTAAACCCATGAAGCTATGCACTTCCGTCACATTCGTCAGTGCAGTCCATTCCATAATAGCTTCGACCTTTTCCAGATCCACGGGGATACCTTCGTCGGAGATGACATGCCCTAAGTAGTGAATCTTCAATTGGTAAAATGATCATTTAGACAATTTCCCATACAATTTGTTCTCTCGCAGACATTGTAGTACCAAGTGCAAGTGCTCATCATGCTCCTCCATCATCCGAGAGTAAATCAAAATATCATCAATGAATACTTGGAAGAACTTGTCCAAGTACTCGCAGAACACCCCATTCATTAAACTCATAAATACCTCTGGGGCATTTGTCAGTCCAAATGGTAAAATGGAAAACTCATAATGTCCAAACCTCATCTTAAAGGTGGTATTAGGGATGTCATCCTCCTTGATCCGTAATCAGTATTACCCTGATCTCAATTCGATCTTTGAAAACACCATCGCACCTTTCATCTGATCAAACAGATCATCAATCCTTGGAAACGGATATTGATTCTTGATTGTTACCTTGTTCAATTGACGGTAGTCAATGCAGAGTCTCCACGACCCATCCTTATTTCATATGAAAATAACAGGCACACCCCATGGTGACACACTAGGACGTATCAGGCCCAGGTCCAGCAACTCCTTTAGTTTCATTCTCAACTCCTATAACTCTGGGGTCGACATACGATAAGGCATTCTCGCTATTGGTTTAGTCCTCGATTTTAGGTCTATGGTAAATTCCAATTCCCTCTCCGGCGAAATCCCAGGTAACTCCTCCAGGAAGACATCTGCAAGCTCTCTCACCACAGGAAGGTTTTCTAGACCTTCCACTACTCCTTCTCATTTAATGCAAGGATCGCATAAAGCTAAGATCCCTTGTGCATGATCTTCCATAGCTGTAAGGAAGAGATAAACCTCCGGGAAACTCCCTGGTTCCGACCTACAATCATGTATCTTTGTCCCTCGTCGTTGACCAAGCTCAATTTTTTCTTCTTACAGTTGAGTATCGCCTCATGCGATTCCATCCAATCCATACCGATCACGACGTCATAATATCCTAAGATTATGATGTACAGGTTGGCCCTGGTGGCAAACTCTCCCAGGTTAAGGGTACAGCCCGTAACCTTTCCTCCAACCTTTGGTTTGGCTCCCGAAGCCATCTATACAAAGCTAAACTAATCATGTTCGACTATCTTTACCTTAATCATTTTTAGCACTGCACTACAAATGAAACTCTCGGTAGCACCAAGATCAATCAAAATACTAAGGGTCTAGTCAACGACGGTACCTGGTGTCTCGAGCATAGTCAATTGGTTCTATACCTAGAGTTTATTCATCGTTGCATGAATCTGATGGACCTTACCCAAATCTCCCGCAGCAGCGGGTCCAGTTGATCCATATGCTCTAGTCCTCTCCACTAGGCAGTCACTCTGGTAGAGTGGCTCCCCACATGTCCATCACCCCTTATCCATTCCAATACTTCTGGTACACGACATAGAAGATGACAACCCACCATCCTAGAATCTTGGTTTGTTCTTCTAAATAGGACTAAATTGTTGCAACTGCGATCGACATTATTGTTGATGTTGTGATCCTCGGTAAGGATTATGTGAATGAGGCACTGGTCATTGAGGTGTAGTGAAAGTGGATCCTCTCTGGAAGCCATGATATCTTGTTGTATGTCTGGCTAGTGTCTGATGTTGTTGCACACCAGTTGACACCTTCCCTACTAGTCTCGTTGGAGTCCTACCCTGACCCCCACTGATAAGAGCCTCCTCTGCTACGATGGCCTTCTGGACAACATCATGCAAGGTTTGAGGCATCAGAATCATAAACTTTTCATGCATGTTGACATTAAGTCCAAACAAGAACCTATTGACCTTAATTTTCTCAATATTAAGGTGCATAGCATACCGAAGAAACTCCATAAAATTTTCCTCGTACTCGAGCACCGTACGACCGCCTTTTCATAAGGCGTTGAACTTGTTGAGATGATGATCAATGAATTCCTCTCATAGGTACCTCTCTCGGAACCATTCCTCGAACAGTTCCCATGACACATCTTCGATGGCCATGTTCAATTATGACAGGAGCGTCTTCCACCATAAAAGAGCATCCCCCTTCAGTTGAAAGACCGTCATGTGAACCTTCATGTTGGAGGTATAGTCGTGAAGTGAAAAGAACATCGCCATATTCTCCAACCATGCCTTAGCGACAGTGCCATCTAGGGCACCAAAGAACTTGGGAAATTTGACCTTCTCATGTTCACGATGAATGCTACCAGTACCGACCAGAGCATGCGGTGGACCCTCAAGGGGTGTCGGTTCCCTGGATTCATCTCTATCCAAATGGTTGATTAGTGCCTCAGACATCCACTGAAAAAACCTCATCATCCCAACCACATCACCCACCACTATATGCTCCTTCCCGACAACTTGTTCGTCTCCCTGAGGGTTAGAACCCTCAGGCGTGGATGCTACTGGGGGCGTCGCACCTCCTCCCCTAGAACCTCGTCGTCTGCCTCGCGGTGTCCTCTAACTATGATTACCTACAAGAATACAAGTCAACTTAATTAGCAACATTATAATCAATATCACATCAACAAAAGCCTTAGTGATCTCAAGTCGTGGGTTGAGCCCGCTCTGTTACCATAAGTAATGACCCCAGTCATTACGACTACAAGCGAAGCAAAAGAGAAAAAAAAATCTTTTTTTCTTTTTTTCCTTTTAGGAAAGAAGGAAACGGTGACAATAGTTTAACCAAAAAACCTGATGACAAACACACGCATGCAGATCAGGCAACAGACAACAACAACTCAATGCACTAGCACAATTATCAACTAGGCAAAACATGCGTAAATCAAAAGATAGAAATGACTACCCGTCAAACACACAACACGACAACGCTTACAATCTAAGGAAAACATCCACAATCCAAACACAACGGCCTCAATGACCAGTAACTAGAACCTCGATGGCATGCAATCCCAATGCATGAAGGCATTACATCCCATGCGCCAACAACAACCTACAACGAGCAATGCCCACAACGGGTAGCATAGACTCTGGCCAACTTATCGTTCACCTCTATTCATTAAGGCGCGCAATGATCCCTTCATCAGGAATCATGTCGTCACACGGATATGGGCGTAATAGTAACCCGGGAGCGACACGACATATCTAGACCAAACCCAAGAATATTAAACGTGCTAGAAGATCAAAATAATTGTCAACCACAAGACGAAAAACAACCCAATCACCCAAATGACAAGTAAACAAGATGCAAGGGAAACTGAAGACTATAACAATCATACCACACAAAAAATTCTTGGCGCACAAGATATAAAGGAAAAATACATCAATTAAAGACGTGAAATGCCATCTTATGAAAATTCCCAAGAATCCATTCTACAATAACATGAAGCAATAAAATCCTCTCTCTCACTTCTGAAGTCAATTATTAAATAAATAAGATTTTATTAACAAGGTCTCACTGCAATCGTTGTTCCCTAACATATGACTCCTGGTAAGCCTAAGTTAAATCCTCCAACCATATCATCCTTATCGTTGTTGATAATATTCGTTGTCCAATCAATGTATGTACCAAGGGTATAAAATCGCTAACTAAGATTTATGTCTAACAATGACATCTATCAATATCTTATAACGATATCGTTGTATAGCAATTTAATAAAATAAATGCTAAATCCTTATCAAAAACAATTATAATTTGTAATCTATGGAACAAGTAAAATCTATGTAACAAGTAAAATAACTTTGCTATATAATGAAGACCTTTTAACTGAAAACAAATCTAATACAATTGCTAACTATGGAATTGAAGATAGTAATATACTACAGTCGTTGTCTTTTAAGGTGTGTGTTAGCTAACCAAAACATATCCACTAAATAATAAATTCGTTGGCAACTATTCATGATAACAAATGTAAAAACGAAGTCAATATGTGTAAGCTGCCAACTGTCAAGCTATCAGCAATATAAAAACACTTCCCAAGATGTGGCAGTCCAAACATTAATTCGTTGTCATATGAATAATAACAACACTAATATAGGAACATTGTCATACTAATAAATCCATTACAATTATAACCATTGTGAAATCGTGCCACATGGAAGTAAGGAAAACGCTGTCCTGTTTAAAACCATTATAATTATAACCATTAAAATTGTTGAGAATAACATTACTGTCAGCATAATAAACTGTCATAAAACACAGTTACTATTACATGCAATCGTTGTTTCTAAATTACAAATCTCTAGCACCCATCACACATCCAACGTTGTCGCTAAAACTAAGGAAGGCAATGGTGATGTCGTTGGGCAAGTTATAACAAGGATGAGTGTGAAATCGCTACATAGTATAATAAGGTTGTGTGAAATCGTTGCATAGTATAATAAGGTTGTGTGAAATCTGTGCAGAGTATAATAATAACAATGATAGTGAGCTATGGTAAGGTTCTGTGTGAAATAGATCAGTAAATACATTTACGATAATTACAATATAGTTATACAATATTAATTACCATATAGCTATCCATTAGTAATTATGACTCATCCCAACAGTTTCGTTGGGATATCATTGAAATATTCACCGGATAGCCAAAGAAAAGGGGTTGGGATACAATTAACAGAAATGCAGAAATATAATTAAACACACAGACATTTCTTGTAACACAGAACGCATGCATGTGTAAGTGTAGTCAAATGATAACTCAATGTAAAATAGCTCTGAGAAAATCGTTGGCAAGATCATGTGTGGTTGGGGAAGTTTAAAACTCTGCGAGGCAATTGATTGGGTGTAAAATGAGTTGTGTTTGGACAATTAAAAATGCATGGTAAAATTTTCCATCAATTATAATAAAACGAAGAGAAAAATTCATGGTTGAAAGTGTTGAAACATAGAGGGTAATTGCCATCAAATATTTCGCTGAGTTTAACATCAAGTTCGTTGGGTTTCACCAATAAAAATTGTTGAGTTTTACCATCAACATTTTGTTGAGTTTAACATCATGTTCGTTGGGTTTCATCAATAAAAATTGTTGAGTTTTACTATCAAAAACAATTCGTTGAGTTTAACATCAAGTTCACAGTCAATAAAAGGGAAGGAAAATGTTGTCATTAAGATTAAACTCATTCATAAGATATAAAAAAAAACATTGTCCAATGAAGGGTAAAATAGCAATCTAAAAATGTATAAACCAAGGGTAAATTCGAAGGGTAAAATTCACCATTAAAAAGTGATAATTTGCAGAGGAAAATCGTAGGCCATATGTGTTAAAACATAAGGTAAATTCACCTTCAAAATATATTAAATTGTAGAGGGAAAATCACAGTGGAATGTATTGAAACGCAAATGGTATTTTCCATCAAATATAACAAAACGAAGAGGTGTTATATAATGCAGATCCCAATGCAACACAGAGATAAGAAAGGGGTGAACTGCTGGGAAAAACTATCTTTCTCTCATCATCCATGCACAGAAAAGTAGGGCATTAGAATCTATAGGTCACTATGCATTGAAGTGACGATCGTCAATTCGTCTCCTGGTCGACTGCTCAGGAATGGACTGATGAACTAGGGACAAGGGTGGAAGATAAAGTGAAATCTAATCACAATAATCAGTAAATCAAAACAGAACAGTCATAGAAATCAGGGAGAGGGTTTCCAAGGAAATCAATTCAAGACAACGAGCGTAAAGCTACGATGACTTAAATTTCTTGATTAAAAACGTTGAGTAAAACACATTTCCTTACACAATAGAAGTACAGTAATGAAAATGAAAGAAAAAAAACAATCTACCATTCAAATAAACGGATGTGTACCGTAGCCCAAGGTGACAGCTCTGAGTCGTTTTCCCATGCACGCTTCGTCCAACTCTCTCTTGTCGACCGATGAGACTTCACCAGTACCTCCCAGAAAATGCTAGGGGTACTCTTCTTCCCCCTGAGCCACCTGAGCCGCAAAGGGGCCATGCACACTAAACCAAATAACAACTAGCATCCAAATCACCTCGCAAGGTCGAGCTACCACTTGTTACCCGAGCTGGGTATCCCAACTCCCACAAGATAAGTCAGTCAAGAAAAAAATTCTACAGCGTAACGTTACGCATCCAATATCAGATCCATGGTCCTCCTCCTCCATCCTTTTTATAAAGTATCTAAGTGATTTCTTTCCCAAATTCCCATTTAATGTTTTTTTCATTAATTTAATTCAGAAAAACCTCCCCCGTACACATGTCACCTATCCCCCTAGTTGCACCAAAAATTAATTTCCTTAATTAATTAATTATTCCTATTTCCCTCACCCACCTAAAAGCATTCCTAAAATCGCTCCTTGGTGTCCCCATATTCCCTTACACATTTAAAATGCCTTACGCCCTTACTAAATTCCTAGTTGAGTTCATATTTAGAAACTTCTTAAAGGCAAGATTCCTTACTAAGTTAGTCATTCTATTTTTTCCTTATGTTTCCCTTTTTCTTTATGGTTCCCCTTTTTCCCTTAGTTTCATATTTATTTTAAGTTTCCCTCTTTTACCTTTTTATCTAAAACTCAAATTAGCAAGTGTAGAAAAAACACATCTTTATCTTTTTAATTAATAAAGTTTAATTAGCATATGTAGAAAAACAATCATTTTTTTTTAAATTAATCCCCCAAGGTAATTTGATTTTAATAAATTAATTGAATTTCTTACCCCCTTCTCGTCACATGTTTAACTATGATTATTATTATTATTTTCTTACCACAAGTATCACTTAGACCTAGATTTTAATTTCCTAGGATGGGTGACATTTTTATTAGGGAAATTGGTTTTAACTCTTTCTTATCACATCATTCATTTTAAGGCCGACTAGGTTTATTCACTTACCCATTGAAATCGAAATGTGCCCTTCAGGATGCACTAGGTGATTCAAGGGTGCCACTCGCCTTTTTTTGTTTTCCTTGTGCAGCGTTCCCTTCAGGACGCACTACATGCTCCAAGGGTGCCACTCGCCTCTTTCCATTTTTTTTGTGCGACATACCCTTCAGTACGCACTACATACTCCAGGGGTGCCACTCACCTCTCTCCATTTTCCTTGTGTGACGTGCCCTTCAGGACGCACTACGTGCTCCAAGGGTTCGAGTTGCCTCTTGACTGACTTGGTAGAGATCAAAAACCCCTCGAGTCAATACTCTGCCAGGTGATCTTCTGGGAGACTAAGGGCCTCTAAGGAATAAGGCCCATGCCTTATTGTGCACCCCTTAGAATCATTGTGAGTGACTATTGTAGTCTACCCTCACGACATTGTAGGTCTTATTGAACTAGGTAATCGTTAACCTACAATTCAAGCCACAATGGAAGTGATAGTAGGTTGTGGCAAGGCTTCTGTCCACACCTCTCCCTCAACATCTATGGTTATCATGCATGACCCCTCTACTCCACATGTGAGTCTGGTCGACAAGCTATCGTCAGCTTGCATCATCAACAGATCATGTTACCAATAATAATCAAGCATCATAACATCTAATCGGATGTACATATTTCATATCAACAACAATCAAAACCCAATAGTCCACTCCCTGACTCAATCCAGAGTCCAAGGGGTTTCATCGATGCCTCTGCATCCTCGAGGTCCAAAGTTATGCACTCAAGAGAACCCATTCAATAGCACATGTCTATGTAAACACACAAAATAACATATCCATAACGCCTCATAATGATAATCAAACAGCCAATAGTATAATAATCTAGATCACTTGCAAGCAAATTTCCTCAAAGAATAAGTTCTCTTAGTGCACACAAGAGCGGGATGTTACAGCCTTTATGCCCTCCCCATTTCTACTTTTTCCATTTTCTCTTATCCCTTTTTCTTTCTAATTTCTCTACTTAGTAGTATTTCCGAAAATGCTTTGGTGCATGGGTTCGCGGACTCACGGGTTCACATTTATGGTCACGCTTCTACCTTATTCCATACTTACCCACTTTGTCGATTGCGAGTGTCGGGATGGCGAGTTCAAAATTGCTCCCTTGGCTTCCAAGGTTCCACGATATACAGATTGGTCATCTTGCCCCACCATCATGCCCTATTTATTGTTACACATTTTTCCACTCAAAAAATCAGAGGCATACAATTTGACCCTCGGGTCCTCATGTTTCCTAAGTATCCCTTGACACCCTATTTAGTATTCCATCTCCTTCCACCCTGCATCTAACATTAAGAACTATTATGGACAGTATACAATGCATATGCTTGTTTAGTTATTTTGATGTTCATCTACACATGCTTGCATCAGAAAAATTTGGAGTGGTGACATGGCCATGAGAAGTCAGTCATCCCAGACATCAGCAGACCGACAAGGCCAAAGGTAAATATGCATACATTATGTTCCTAGTATGTTTACCAAACAAATATCCTCGGTAATTTATTCATCTATGGCATGGTGAATATGATGATGTCATATGTAATACATGGTTTGCAGTTCACGAGAAGTATCAACAAGTGCAAGTGAGACGTCGAACATAGCGCAGGTTCCAAAAACTAAGAGGTGTGGTTGCAAAACTATGGCTCCATAGTTCATCAGAGTTATGCATCTACTTGTATATTTATGTCAGTGAAAAAAGAATACAATAAAATAATGCACACTACCATTCAATTTAGTTTTATTGTTCAAAAATCGTCACCAGGTCTAGACTTGTAACACCCAAAGTACTATCAGTAGAGGGATTGAACAGCTGTCGAATTGGACAAGTGTTCATCGGGGACATAATGGTCATCTATAGAACCTATTTGGACAAGGAAAACAAAAATAGATCCATTATGTGTGCTGACATGACAGACAAGAAGGCCATGATGACAGTCACACTGACTATTCCTACACAACTTGTCCAGAAACATGCAGAAAATATATTGTCGGGTAATGGGATATCCATTACAAATTTTAATATATTGCCCAAAACATTATATGACCGTGGTGATTGTGATCGGATTATTTCGCTCAACGAAACAAGTATTGTGGAAAAAAAAATTGTTTTTTGTTCATAATATCGTTTCATCTCGGATGTAACTATCAGCCATCTTGCATAGAGAAATGATATTTATCCAATTGGAACCATTGGCTTAGCTGTCACATTGGCGATAAAACTTGGCTCGCAACACATTCTCCATATAAAATATAGAGAGTTGAATAGTGACAAGGAAATGGTACCATTCTCCATATCTAGTTTTGTCCTTTACTTTTTCATGTGCATGTATCTCGGGTAAGTTACACAAACATTGCACTGTTCCATGTTGTAGTTGCAATTGTTCGATAGCTATTCAAATTTGTTTTCTTCATAGGAACAACAATTGCATAAAGGGCAGTTTTCGCTTATGCTCTTCAAAAATATAACAAAGAAAAGGGATGTTAGAGAAATGATCTTTCGCACAACCCAAGCAATATTTGTAACAAAGTTGCAAGAAGACATAGTACAGGATCTGAAGAAACTAACTAGCTCTACAATTGTTGTGCATATACATCTACAGAATCATCCTCACTTTTCTTATACAAATATCCTTCACCAAATTGTTGTGGCTTATTTTATTTTATTTTATTTTAAGGAGGGGGTGGTGCAATTGTGTATTATATTGTTTAGTGTATTAATTCCTATGCTTGTGTTTCCATTTTGAAGGTGTTTTGGTTGCAACGAATGCGTACTCGACCCCCTTTGAGCATGTATGTGAAAAATGAAACTCTCATGCTTCTTCTTCCGCTTTGATAATTGATGATATGATTGATTGTCTGTGATGCAGTCAAAAATGTCCATATATATATGGACATTACCTCAATGTTGCCATCCGAACCATGGGCAACACAACCGTGCATTGTACAATTAGGAAGCCTTTGTTACAAGATGTGCTTCCTAGGTTAGCAGAATTGTCATATGAAGTATACCTACAGAAAAAGGCAAGCAGTGTCTACATGTTGTGTGACTTTCAGATACACAACAAATTTACCTTAAATGAGGACAATGAAATATTGCATATCGGCCGATGAAGAAGAAAAAAAAAACATATCAAGTTTTGGTAGGAAACGAAAATATCTCATTTGTCTCTGTAATATTTATTCAACACCTAGATGAATGTTCGTCGGATTCGAGTACTTGAGAATCTAATTACAAATGCAATCAATATTGTTATTTTGATGCTTTCTTGCATCTCCCAGTAAGAATTTTGCAATGTGTCTCTGCAAAATTTCTTCAACACCCAGATGAATGTTCGCCAGACTCGACTACTTGAGAATCTAATTACAAATGCAATCGATGTTGTTATTTTGATGTTTTCTTGCATCTCCCAGTGAGGATTTTGCATATTTTTTTCAGTGTGAAAATAAAATAAAAAGAAACATGGTGGGTAGTTGTTTCTTTGATGGAGGATCCTGCATGGCTTTTGGGTGCCCAAATTCGATAATTGTGTTTCAACTATTTAGCCATGACAGGATTTTTGCAATTTTCTTTCAGGTGCCCAAATAAAATAAACATGTGTCTCCAACTATACATTTATGGTATGGTATCTGCATTTTCTTGATTCCCTAATTGAAAAAAAAGGAACTCGGCATGGATCGAAACATTGGCTTGTGATATTCAAATCCCATTATAAAGATTGCATGCGCATAAGATTGTTCGGTCCAAAAATGGGAAGCATGGCAGCAAACCCCATCTATCCCATGGCCCTGGTTATTTTCTCGTGGAAACATATACCAAATGTAAGAGAAAACCAATGCCGCAACGTGTTTTCTTTATATATCAAATTGTTTGATGCAAAGGTCGATGTGTGCTGCTCTATGGAACCTTGTGGGATCTTTCTTGTGGCCTGTTTGGATTTTACTTGGTTCTTGGTTGTATGTTTCGTCTGTCAATTTGTTTATCACGGGACTCCAAGTGTTGTTTGGAGGACACATAACAATAGAATTGCAATATTTTAGCCATATAGCCCGCAAGTATGCCTGTCAATTTGTATAGCATTGTGACACAAATGTAGTATGTGGCTTGTTTTAACACTGTTCCTTGATCGATGAACTTGGTAAAATTAATCTCCTGGAATAATTTGAAATAAACAAATATATATTGTGCAAAGTCCAATGGTGCTATCATGTCAACAAGAGGCCCCTAAAATTCAAATTGGTCTTTGTCAACAGCTTTGTTTTGTTTACTTCATTTTTTTTTAATAAAAGATTTAACATCCTTTAGTAATTTTATGTAATTAAATTGTACAATATCAATATTTAATATTAATAATTTAGTATTTGAAATTAATGTTTTTAGATAATGTTAGATAGTTGATAGGGATTTCCATCCGTAAACAATCGCAATCTTGACCTGCTAGCCCTGGAGTTCATCTGTCAATTTGTATATCATGGAAATTTGAGTATTGTTTGGAGGACACAGAAAAATAGAATTGCAATGTTGAGCCAACCAGCCCTCAATTCTGCCTATCAATTTTTATATCGCGGAGCTCTGGGTGCTATTTGTAGGACACGGAACAATAGAGGCCCAATTTTGAGCCCGCCAACCCGAGAACCCGTGATCCAAAAAGTGGCTAAGCATGGAATGAGGGATTTGTACATGCTCTTTAAAATCTCATGTCCATACTTTATAAAAGTACATATTTAGTATGTATGACTCGTTTCTCGGAAAATTTCTGGGTGCAGAAGTTGGCAGATACACGTGTTCATATTTCCACTTACTTTTATATCACCAACCCAACCAACCACTTCCCCATTTCATATTGTACAAACTTTTTGGATCGCTGGTTTTCAAATAGGTGGTTTTTTCTTTTAAATAAGATATTTAACATCCTTTAATAATTTTGTGTATTAAATTGTACAATCTCAATATTTAATATTAATAACTTTGTATTGAAAATAATGTTTTTAGATAATGTTAGATAGTTGATAGGGATCACCATCCGTAAACAATCACAATCTTAAGCCTGCCATCCCTGGAGAACGTCTGCCAATTTGTATATCACAGAACTCTGAGTGTTGTTTGGAGGACACAGAACAATATAAGTGCAATGTTGAGCCAGCTAGCTTCCAAGTCCACCTGTCAATTGGTATATCGCGGAACTCTTGGTGCTATTTGTAGGACACGAAACAATAGAGGCCCAATTTTGAGCCCACCATCCCAAGAACTCGTGATCCAAAAAGTTCCTAAGTATGGAATGAGGGATCCGTACATGCTCTATAAAATCTCATGTCCATACTTTATAAAAGTATATATTTAGTATGTATAACTCATTTTTCAGAAAATTGCTAGGTGCGGAAGTTGGCAGATTCACGTCTTCAGATTTCACTTACTTTTATATCACCAGCCCAACCGACTGCTTCCCCATTTCATATTTTACAAACTTTTTGGCTCATGGGTTTCTGAATAGGCAAGTTACCGGATAGGCGGGTTCAACATTGCATTTCCATTGTTCTATCGCCTGCAAACAACACCCGGACTTCCGCGATCTACAAATTAGCAAACAAATTCAAATGAAAGAATATATACTATGTGAAGTCTAATGGAACAATCATATGAATGAGAGGACATTAAAATTAAAATTCGTCGTTGTTATACTTGCAGTGAAGCTAACAGTACAAAAACTTTACTTAAACATCCAAAAATTGATTTTCTTGTAAATTTTCGACACTTCTCTTATACAAACAGATCTTGGAAACTATAAATCACTTGTTGTATCTATTCCTTGATTGAAGAACATGTTAACATGTTTAATTCACTTCATAGTTACTGTTAATACCATCAATGGTGCTTCCTATAGCAATTCTTGCTTCCAAAAATTGCCATCCGCTTTCTCTTTTTCCCTCTACTTTCCCTTTCTTTAGTTACTCGTTTTTCAAAAAATGTATAGGTGTGGGATTTGGCAGATTCACGTCTTCAAATTTCCATTGTTACTTTTATATCACCATCCCGACCGACCGCTTCCCCATTTCATATTGAACAAACTTTTTGCATCATGGTTTCCCACATATGCGGGTTCAACATTACATTTCCATTGTTTTGGCACCTACAAATAGCACCCGGACTTCCACGATTTACAAATTAGAAAACAAATTCCCCTTCATCTCATATGCTTTCGCTTTTTGTTTACTTTGTCCTTCTTCTGAATGTCTCATGTTTTTATATACAGCACACGAAGTTCCACAATATAAAAATTGTGCTCTCGACATTGCGCTTCCACTATTCCCATGCACACAAATAGCACACAAAATTCCGCGATATACAAATTGATAGCCGAAATATGTCACTGAGATACAATTTGACCATTGGCACCTCACGTCTCTTGGTTATATCTTGTGACCCTTTTTTTGTAACCCGCCCGACAGCTTTCTATACTTGGGCATTTCTTGGAATCTGTTTCATGGGTTGGTAGGTGGACGAAATGTACAATGCTTGGTCGCTCTTCTCCATCACCGCTACCTTTATACTTCTTTCTAGTTATGCAATTATTAAGCTTTAATTCTAGTATTTCATCGTGCAGGAACCATTAAGATTGTCATTAATTTTCGGAAGGCCAGATAAGATTTATCATTACTACGAATTAAACCAAGATTTGCAAAGAAGAGTGTTATCCTTCCCAAGTATTCATTTGAAACATGATGCAATCTCTTTCATGCGCCAGCCGGTTGGTGCCTTTAATTAATCTCTAATTCTTAATCGCTCTTCATCATCACTGTCACCTTTGCACTTTTTTCTTTATCCAATTAGTGATATTTAATGGTAACAGCTCATTATGCACGAACTCTGGAGATTGTCATTGATCAGTGGAAGGCTTGAGGAGATATTCCATTGATACGCATTGAACCATCATTTGCGGAGGGTTATATTATCCCTCCCCAATTTTCATTTCAAACATCGTCTGGAGAAAATGGAAATTCTCGTTAACTTGTGGCAGCAGTTCTGTCCAGATACAGAAAACACCTTTCAGCATGATGTCTAGAGGTTCCAGTATTCCAGGGCATATTCTTACTACTCATCTCCCTCCACCTAGGAGAAAAAAAGGAGATGGTCCCTTGGTACACCGAGAGATTTATTTCAAGCCAAATAATTACAAGGCAACCCTACTTGCTCAGAGAACCTTCCCAGTTTCATTGATGGTTGGTGCAAAGGTTGATGCCATGGATTTCGAGCCAAAAGAAGATGATCTAATGGACGATGATACGATAATGGATGATGGCAATGCAGAGATTGTTCTCACTCCTACGCCCAAATTGAAATCAATCATAATCGGAGGAACTTCCCATCTCAGTGATGGTGGTCTTGAAAACACCAAAAGAAGGAGTTTCAGAAAAGAAACTGGAATTGAACACAATAGCTTCTTTGCAGCTCGAAAGTAGGAATTCCTGAGGTCCAAATTAGTTTGTTCTAGGTGGAAGACTTTCACTGTAAGGAAATGACATGTTTATGCTCCTAGAGATATATTTCAAGCCAAAAAACTATTCAATTGTGGGACTAATGTCTTTTTCTCTAGATATACATTTAACATCTTAGGGAATGAGGACCAGAACTCCCACTGGTGCAAGGAATATTTCTACTAGTCATCTCCTTCCCCCTAGAATGGACTAATTTGGACCTCTGGAATTGCACGTGCAACCTGTGTCCCTGAAGTTTTCGACTGTTGAGAGGCAGTTTCTTGGTGTGTCCTAACTTTAAGTTAAGGTCTATTCCATTTTCCCTGCAACGTTTTTCATATTCTTCCTCATGGAAGCTTTTGAGAACTATCAATTTTACCACAGGATGATCCATCGAGGAGAAAAATGAAAGGATTTCCTAAAAACAAAGGCACGGTAATCAGTTGTGTATGCATGTTGAAGAGCATCTCGATGGCTCATGCATGTTGTGGATCTTGTGCCTGTGTTTGTGACAGATGCGTTCAATATTTTGGCCCAAAGAACTGGGTCCAATTCCTAAGGATAGATGTACAGTGCTCAGTGTTCTTTTTTTTTTAAATGGATTTGCTGTTAAAAAAAAATTCCTTGGAGTCTTGGTTATTGCTTCTTTTCTGGATTTAATGCCTCTTCTCATTGGCATGGTTCGGTAGTCTCTTAGTTCTTTGATATTGTATTTTCTTAGGTAATTTGTTCTAAAATGGAGCATCTAACAATTATATGACAATGTACTTTGTCGATCCATCAAGTTTTTATGCAAACAAAAATTGAATTACACAAAGTTTAAAACCAACGTTCAATTCTATTTGTAATGCAAATAGAACATAGCAATACCAAATCACAATATTGCAGCAACATTGTCATTCTTGTTTCTAGACATGCAATTATTAATCTTTAATGCTAACAACCCATAATGCAAGAAGTTTAATACTTAAGTTAATATGTTGCAGTCATGGAAGAATGTATCAAGAATACACTTCCATGCACAAGTTGCAATAAAATCTAATCTTCAACAAAGCATTTGCTGACAATTACTAGAAAATGATTCTTTTGCAACAATTGGGCTTGTTTGAAACCGATTCTCACTTACAAAAATTGCCCTCCGCCTTTCTATTATCCCACTCTTTTATCCCCTGTAGTTTATCTTTCTGGTTACTTAATCGTTTTTTCCCGAAAATGCCTTGTTGTGCGGGTTGGCGGATTCACGCGTTTCGACCGATCGCTTCCCCTTTGTCTAATTGCACTCTCCATTGTTATGTGACCTGCAAATAACACTCCAACTTCTGTGATATGCAGATTTACTTCTGGACTCCCACATCATCCCCTCCTCTATGTTACACATTTTGCACCAAAATGTTCTGATATATACAATTTGACACTCGGTGCCTTACGACTCCTCAGGAATCCATCACCCTATTTTGAAGCCCATCCAACTACTTTCCACACTTGATAATTTCTTGATATCTCTTTGGCAGATTGTCGAGTTCACGGGTTCAGGAAATTTCAAATTTCTAGATGTTGTTTCATGTGCCCATTACCTTCAAATTTCTTTCCAAGTATATGCAATATGTATACAACTTATCCAATAACACACAAAAAATATATTTCCATGAAATGGAATATCTATTGCAGATTTGAATATATTGGACCTTCTTTACCCTCTTCTATACTTGACCAAATTGTTGTTTCTTTTTCCCCTCTACTCTCTCTTTCTCTTTACTTAGCTGTTTTTTCCGAAAATGTGACTCCAACCAACTAGCAACCATTCGATGCCTATGCACTTTTTAGATCACGAATTCCTGGACACACGGGATTTATATTGAACTTCCATTGTTCTGTTGCCTACAAACAGCACCCGGACCTCTACCACGAGTTTCAAAATAGGCTGACAAGGGTTCCCTCATGTATGTATTTCTCATTCCATACTTAGCCACTTTTTGGATCGCAGGTTCTCAGGCTGGCGGGCTCAAAATTGGGCCTCTATTGTTTTGTGTCCTACAAGTAGCACCCAGAGTTCCATGATATACAAATTTATAGGCGGACTTGTGGGATGGTTGGATCAGCATTGCACTTCTATTATTTTGTGTCCTCCAAACAGCACTCAGAGTTCTGCGATATACAAATTGATAGACAGACTCCAGGGCTGGCGGGCTCAATATTGCGATTGTTTACGGATGGAAAAGTGATAAAGAAAGGCACATACTACATTTGTGTCACAGAGGTTATATTAAATGGCAAAGTATGTCCTCTATAGTTATGTGTCCTACGAACATCACCCAAAGTTCCGCACTATACAAATTGATATGTGGACTTGCGGGCTGGCTGGTTAAAAAATTGCACTTCTATTGTTCTGTGTCCTACAAACAACACTCAGAGAAACATGATATACAATTTGATAAACAAAGCATACAACCAAGAACCAAGTAAACTCGCAGATCATATTCCTAGTCGTTGTTTTTTGTTCCCATCACCTTCGCACTTCTTTCCAAGTATATATCTTGGTAGGAAATGGGATATCTATTACAGATGTGAATATATTAGCCCTTATTTTTCATCTTCTATTCTTAGCCAAATATTTGTTTCTCTTTTCCCTAAAATTTATCTTTCTCGTCACTTTTTTTTTTTCGAAAATGTCTAGCTGCGCGGGTAGTCAGATTTGTGGCTTCATGTTTGCACTCATGCTCTTATATCACGACACCAACCGACCGCTTCCCCATTCCATACCCAGTCACTTCTCTGACTGTAGATTCCCGGTAGGCAGGCTTTAGATTGGACTTCTATTTTTCCATGACCTGCGAATAGTACCGTGACTTCCGCGATATGAAAATTTACAACCGGACTCAGATCATACTGTCTTCCATATTACACTCTACCTATGATGCCATCTTCTGTGGTACACATTTTGCACTGAAAAATTTTGAGACATACAATTTAATTTTCGGGTCCTCACATCTTCTATGGAACTATTGTCACCACATTTTGAAGCTCGTATGTTTTCTTTCCATACTTCGTCATTTCTTCGAATTTCTTTCGCGGATCGTCGGGTTGGCGGGTTCAAGAAACATCCAATTCCTAATCGTTGTTTCCTGTTCCTGCACCCTTTTGCAATTAGCAATTAAAAATTATATATAAGATCTTATTTCTAAGTATGAAATTAGCAAGCGTTAATGCTAAACTAGGATTTGAGGAAATCTCCCATTAATACACATAAAACCAAAATTTACGGATGGTTATATTATCCCTTCCGACTGTTAATTTAAAACATCATGGAATGTCATTTGCGCATTGTCGAGTTGGTCTGTACACGAAATCTTCATTCCTCGATTCTGAAAACGAGTCTGACTGATCATTTTCCTATTCCATACTTAGCCACTTTCCCAGAATTCCACAAATATATAAACTAGCCACTGAACTACCCCATCATGCTCTCTTTCATTTTACACGTTTTGCAGTCAAAAATTCGGATACATAAAATTTGACTGTGGGACACTCACCTCTCCTAAGTATCTCTCGTAACGAATCTCGTCCAACCACTTTTCCGAGCTTGCCATTCATTCCTTTATCTCCCTCGTCTCCGTGACCTTTGCACTTGTCTATAATAAAAAAATGTTTTCATATATATATAGTGCATTTTGCACTGAAAACTTTCGAGACATACAAATTGATCATCGGGTCCTCACGTCTCCTGTGGAAATATTTTCACCCCATTTTGAAGCGCGTCCATCCACTTTCCATACTTTGCCATTTCTTCGAATTTATTCCGCGGATAGTCGAGTTGGTGGGTTCAAGAAATATCCAATTCCTAATCGTTGTTTCATGTGCCCGCTCCCTTTTACAATTAGCAATTACCAATTATATATAAGATTTTATTTCTATGTATGCAATTAGCAAGCATTAATGCTAAACCAGGATTTGAGGAAATCTCCCATTAATACGCATAAAACCAAAATTTTTGGATGGTTATATTATCCCTTCTGAGTGTTAATTTCAAACATCATGGAATGTCAGTTACGCGTCGTCAGGTTGGTCCATTCACGAAATCTTCAATATTTGATTTTGAAAATGAGTCCGACCGACTGTTTCCCTATTTCATACTTAGCCACTTTCCCAGAATTCTGCAAATATACAAACCGGCCGTTGAACTCCCCCATCATGCTCTCTTCCATTTTACACGTCTTGTAGTCAAAAATTATGATACATATAATTTGACCGTGGGACACTCGCCTCTCCTAAGTATCCTCCGTAGCCCTATTTTGAATCTCATCTGACCTCTTTTTAGACCTTGCCATTCGTTCCTTTCTCTCCCCCATCTCTGTGACCTTCGCACTTGTCTATAATAAAAAAAATGTTTATATATATATATATATATATATATATATATAGATAGATAGATAGATAGATAGATA
>JZKD02S2414627.1:123599-142694 GCA_000966675.3 Picea glauca
GATAGATAGATAGATAGATAGATAGATAGATAGATAGATAGATAGATAGATAGATAGATAGATAGATAGATAGATAGATATAGATATAGATATAGATATAGATATAGATATAGATGTATGTATGTATGTATGTATGTATGTATTGTTTCTAAATATGCAATTAGTGACATTTAATTCTAACATCTCATCATGCAGGAACTGTATAGATTGTTATTGATGGGTGAAAGGCTCAAGGAGATCTACTATTAATATGCATTAAACCAAGATTTGTGGAGAGTTATATTATCCCTTCCAAGTGTTGATTTCAAAATCATGAAATGTTGTCGGCTTGGCACATTCAAAAAACCTCCAATCCTTAATTTCTCTTCATCGTACCCACCACCTTCGCACTTCTAAATATGCAATAAGTAAGCTTTACTTCTAACAGTTCATCATGCACCACCCATACAGATTGTCATTAATCAGTCAAAGGCTCAAGGAGCTTTCCCATTCATAAGCATTTAACCAAGATTTTGCAGAGTTATATTATCGGATATGATTGTTCATTTCAACCATCGTCTAGAGAAAACCAACGTTCTCATAAACCTATGGCATCAGCTCGATATTAGTTCTGTGGAGATATAGTGAACATATTCGGGAGCGAGGACCAGAACATCTAGTGGTCCAGGGCATATTCTTATTACTCAACCCCTGCCACTTAGAACGAATTAATTTGGACCTATGGGATTTCTCGTGCAGATTGTGTCCCTAAAGTTTTTGACTATAAGGAGTTGGTCTCTTGGTGCACCGATAAATTCATTTCAGAAAAAAGAATTATTCCACTGCAGGACCACTCTTCTATTTCTTTGTCACCACAGGTCTTCTGCCAGATGTTAAGATTGTCAGAGCCAACATTGGTGTTCAAAGGAGAAGATTTCAAACAGTTCCTAACAAAGCATGATAATGGGTTGGACCTCTTGCCCCATTTATTGGAAGACCCGATTGTAGTTCCTGAAGATATCACAATCTTGCAGGTTAGTTCATTAGAAATCCATTCCACAAAATTGCCTGGTTGTTTACAAGAATAATGGGACAGGAGTCCACAACAACTATTTCCTGGATGGCTCTTTATATTTTGTATTTCACAATCAAGGATCAAGCCATTTTTTATTGCGGAAAGTTAATTTTGCATTAAATTTGTTCCCAATTGTCAAGATTAAAAAGGGAAAAGAAATTTTATATGTCATCCTACTTAGTTTTTGCGATAGCACATTGCTGCCAGTTTCCAGAACTGTCATTGTCCAAGAATGTCAACTGGGAATTCGACCCAGTAACATTATGGTACGAGGCCTTGTGGAAGCACAAGGCCTCCCACTGTTTTTATGAGGTTTTTAATGGCTTCATGTTTGTTTTCAAATTTTTGTTGTTAGGAGAAGATGCTCCCCGCATCTATGAACAGGAAACCAGATTTTTGGACAGGAAGGGGACACTTGAACATTTGGATAATTACATTCTGATAAGGATTTGTGATAAGGATTATTGGCTCCAAGGAAAAACCTACTCTCCTTCCATGTCACATTACGGACAAAATGTTTGTCACAGAAGTAGCACGGCAATACAACTAATGGTTGCATCTATTCCAAAAGAAGAGAAAAAAATAATCCATTCCTCTGCCTTGGAAAGTCGAGGACTTTGTGTTGAAGAAGGTCAGCAAAATTAACGAATTCGCAGTGGATTCTAGCAACTTGAACCTAAGATATGTTGAAAGCCTAAGAGTGTTCGACCCCAATAAAATTTTTCTACAACATTTACAAACACTTGGCTTTGGAAATTGTTTTTTCAAAAGACACCTGACCGAAAACAAAGACACTGGTGGAAATGCTCCTGCTTCTGATGTCGTCGACCTAGACACACTGCAAAGTAACACTAAATTGTAAAGGCAACAAGGAAAAGGCCCTGGTGATAAGAGTGTTCAATCAGCGAATAGCGCTCCCAAAAGTACAACATCCCGGAGCATCGCTCCAACATCCCACCACAGCAACAAAGAAACTCAGATTTCTTCAAACGAAGGAGGAGATAACGACCCTCCTCACTCTAAAATTGATAGTTCTCACAAGCTTCTAGTAGACAAGAAGAGAAAAAAAAAGGTGGGACACGTGGACAAGCCAGAAATTTAGAGTGAGAACATGAAAATTGAGCCTGATCTGGATAGCGTACTCTACTACATTTATCATCCTAGAGATGCCATCCAGCATAGTCGTCCAATGGACATATCTGATACCGAAAATTTTGACGAAGATGAATCATTTTTGTTCGAGAAGAGCGTTGTTTTTTACAACCAGTCCAAAAAATTGATTATTGGAAGAAAAAAAATGTAAAAGATAAGAAAGGAAAATCTCGTTCAGAGGTTAACCTTGCGAACATGCGACCGTCCCAAATTTTTGAATATGCGACCGTCCTTGCATCCTGTATAGAATATGTGGAGAATAATATCAAGAAAATAATGGCACTAGTTACTGAGGCATGGGAAACATCACAAACCATGACTTCCCTTGGAACTAGGGCGCATAATTTGCTCGAACATTTGCAGGCGGAGTTAAAAGATGAAGAACATTTTTATTTAAACACAGTCCTTCCTTTTGGCACCATTGTCAACAACATGACAGAAACAAAAATAAGACAACAAGATCTTCCATCCAAAAACCGGATCGATGAATTAAATCCATGTTGGAAAGAAAAAGTGAAGAACCTGCATCTCATTGTTCAGTCATGTGAACAAGCCATATCAAAGAAATAAAAAGTATTCATAAGGTTGTCCATAATAAACTTAGCCGGAAGGACCAACGACTTCCAAGACCCCAACTTAATCGTCAACTCCTTTCCCTTAACTAGGAAAGACTTCGATAAACAAGTTGATATGTTTAAGGTGTTGTCTTTGGAAAAGTTTTATAGCATCCTTGAATATGGTCAAGATCACGTCGACGACTGGCTAGTCGACTATTTAGTACATAATGAGGAAATTGATCAGGCTCTGCGTAATCTTTCTATCGACTTCCAGGAATTAGAAAATGAATTTTTCAACATAAAAATACGGAATGAGATCAATGTCACCCCAATGAGAATCTACATTGAAGGATGGCTTGAAAGGGAATTGAATCAAGCCATCGACGAAAGTCAATAGGCCATTGCCAGGATTCCAACAGACGTCGACGACATCAATGAAAAGGAATATGCTTTGTTTATCAACCCAATTATTCCACTTTTTTAAATAGAAATGTCTAGCCAAAGACTGATACCTTTCAATTTATTTATTTTTCAGATATTGCACTCTATCGTTGCCCACTTCTTCTTTCTACAGTCCTATTTCTTGTACATATTTCTCTTATGGTCTGTGGGAGCCCCAATCCCATTTTATATGACAAACACATTGAAATTTCCAGGAATATGTAACAGACTTTTATTTTTTGATATATTTCAAAAAAAATTGTTTTTTTATCTCCTTTTATATTTATGTCCTCATACATTTTTATCTTTCACCAGTCTATATGACAAATGCATTTAAATTTCCAGGAACTTGTAACTTATTTAATATATCTCAAACTAAACTTCTTTTTTATCTCCTTTCATATTTGTGTCGTCATAAATTTTTATCTTCCACTATGCACAAATTGTATTTTGTTATATACTTTCAAAAAATAAATGGGGCTCTAGAGGCCACATGTCATTTACTGCATGGATACCACCTGTGCTTCATGCTGCTTGTCACATCTCCGCTATAGTTTCCATCTGCCTCTACTACTTTTTCCTATCCCAATTCAACCTGGTAGGGACTACATTGCCACGCAACCTTGTTATAGTTGAAATGTCTTTGTGCTCAAGATTATACAATTAAATGAACCTTTGAAGTATATTTTTGTCTTTCTAGAAACCTTAAAACAAACACAAATGCTAATACTCTAATTAGAAAATAATTTTCTTTTTATACAATTAATGCTTAGTATTATTATAATCAAGAAAAATGTAAATAAAAAAAAATCAATTTCCATAATATCTCCATAAGAAAGTTTGCAAGTTCAACTTGGACTCTTTCACTAGTTAACAAAAATCATCCTTGGACTCTTTCACTAGTTAACAAAAATCATCTACATATCATATCTAAAATCAATAAAACATCAAATTCAATTTTTCAAAGAAAAAATGAAAAATAAAAAATAAAAAAACTAATTTTTGAAGAATAATTTTTCCTTCCAAGGCATGTTGACACAAATTGACAAATGCCCATCCTTTTATTAGAATGGAAATTTTTCTTTTAGAGAAATAGGAAATATTTATTAATATAGCAATAATTACTATTAAGGATATTTCATCAGCTATTTGTATAGTTTTTATTGCTATGCTCAAAACGCTATATTAGAAATAATTTACCTTACATTCACTACTTTGTAGTGTATTTAGTATTCATTTATTTACAGTTTTATATAGAAAATATAAGTTTGATATCTTAGAAAAGAAATCTTTTTCATATACAAATAGCACTTTCTTTTATTTTCACTACAACTTACACTACACAAACCCCAAGAGATCACATTGATATCCACCCATCCAACATAAACATGTCTATTATCTATAATAATGGACACTATTATCTTTCAACAACAATAAGGCAAGCATTCTCCTATAGTTTTGCATAGGGCAGTTTAGTTTGAGGTAATTTTTTTGAGTTTGGTGTTTTGTTTCTTATCCCCCTACTATTCTAGGGATTATTTGGCCTATAGTTTAGATGTTTTGGGGTTGTTGTCTTTTTTCACTATTGTTCTATTTTTTTTATTTGGTTTGATTTGGTTGTTTGGCTTGTGGTTGGCATGGTTGGTAATGTCTAAAAACGTTTTTTATCTATGTTGTAATTGGTTGGTTGTTCGATGATGTTTTTCTAATGAAATATGTGCTAAGAGGTGGAAACTAATAGAGACTACTATGAATTTAGTACTATAAAGTGTATTTATTGTTCTGTATTCATTTCTCTATAATGCATTTCATACATCACATTCATTCCTTTGAAATATTACACAATGCATTTAAGTTTGATTGTGATGGTTTTTATTTCCTCTTTTTCTTTTTATGGTTGTTTGCAATAGCTAACCAAATTTATTTACAAACAACATTGAAAGTTCATAACACACCAAATTCAATTTTTACTCAAGCTTCAAAGAAAAGAAAAATAAAAAATATTTTATGAAGGACAAGTTTTTTTTTAAAGAGATCTTGACAAAAATACAAATGTGAATATTTTGTTACAAAGGAAATTTTGATTTTACACATATAGAAAAAATCTACTAACATAAGAAATATCACCACCAAAAACATCTCATAAGTTATTTATATAGATTTTATTACTATAATCAAGAATCCAGATAAAAAATAGTTTATTTATAATCATATAACAAATAGAACAATAGATGGCAAAGTGTTTTTAGAGACCTATGATAAAGAATATCTAAAACTAGAAAGCTATTAAAATTCATTTATATACCATATTTAAAGTTCATAAAAACATCAAATCCAATTTTCTTTCAATATTCTAGAAGCAAAGATATATTTGCAAATTGAAATCATTGGATTAAGTTGTTCTTATTTGTTTGTACATTAAGTGTAGCATTAAATTATATAGCTATTGATTGATTGTATATGGTTATTGATTGTAATTGTCCATTGTTTCATATAGCTTGAGAATTATTGTATACACACAATCTCTATAAACTATAAATTATTTTATCTTTATTGTGATTAGTTGGAAGTATAGTGACACCTACCTTATGGAATGTATTCTTAAAAGAAATTGTTATATAATAATTGTCCATTGTTTCATATAGCTAGAGAATTATTGTATCCACACACAATCTCTATAAATTATTTTATCTTTATTGTGATTAGTTGGAAGTATAGTGACATCTACTTATGGAATGTATCCTTAAAAAAAATTGTTATATAACAAAATTGTTATATAAATTGTTATATAAAGAAACCATGCATTCTTTGTATTTCGTTCATTGGTTTGCATTCATTTATTTACAGGGCAACACAAAGCATTTAAGTTTCATTGCTTTTAGAAAGGTGATTTTCCCCTTACACAAATAACTTTTGACCTTTCCTATGCAAGAACCCCAAAAAGAGTGCATAGTAATGTAACCCATTAGCATTGTAAAAACGTTTCCTATTATCTATCTTAATGAGCAATATTATCAAAAGCATAACAAATAAGAATTAAATTTTCATAGGATTTGTATACAAAAGTTTCCAAGCCAAGCTTGGACATTTGTACTATCCATGAAAGGTTAAAAATTGTACATTCACTTTTGTGCTAGCATTTATTGTACCAACCTTACTTTCTTTGTAACAAAAAAATATTGATAGGGTTGAATGGTTGCAACGGCACTAGTTTGTCTCTACTCTTAGGAAGGCAATTAACACTACTTTGCACACAAGAACTTAACCTATAATATTTATTTTCCATGTAATATTGCACAAATCATCTATGCATTATGTAATTGATAGTTGAAGAAACGAATCTTTGAAGATAGTTGAATAAAATGAATCTTGGAAGAAAAATATTACTTTTCTAAGGACCTTAAGACAACGCCAATGTCAATACTTACTAGAAAAGTAATTCTACTTCTATAAAAATAGTTATTTTGGCCTTCACTAAAGGAAGCATGCATGACAAAATAACATGTATTAACAATAGTCATGAACAAATCTAAAAGAATTCCCTCATTCTCTAGTTTAGCGATCAATGTTATCAACAAGAAACATGAGTGCAAAATAACAGTTCAATATTCACAACATCTTCAAAGGAAAGTTTGTGAATTATCCTTTCATATTGTAAGCTATTTGTATAGAGGTAATTCTTATGTTTAAGAGTATAAATAAAAAATAGTTTTTCTATAATAATATAACCAAAAAAAACAATAGGGTATTTTTTCAGGGATCTATGATAGACAATTTCTAAAAATTATTGGTGTTTAAATCCACCCATATATAATATTCAAAGTCAAAGTCTAGAAAAAATCAAATTTAATATTGATTGAAGATTCTACAACAAAGTGTCATTTTATTAAACTAATTGAGAAA
This sequence comes from Picea glauca, assembly GCA_000966675.3. NCBI lineage: Eukaryota > Viridiplantae > Streptophyta > Pinopsida > Pinales > Pinaceae > Picea > Picea glauca. The sequence goes on from JZKD02S2414627.1 coordinate 130,707, forward strand.
TGCAAGAGATGAGGAGGTTGTTGTGGTTGGAGGAATCAGAATTGAGAATGCAATGGATAAAAGTGGCTAGTTTGGAAACAAAATTTCATATGCAAGAGGAGAAGAGAGATAAGGAAGTAGCATTGGTAATGGAAGTCTCCAACAAGAAAACCAACCATATTTACACTTTGTAGCAAGAAAATTTGAATATTAGGAAAATGATAGCTTATTTGATGCATTCCCAAGATCAGGTCTAGATATAGTCAACCAACTTCATCGGGTCAGTGGAATCTCATGATGGTGTTACAATTCAACAACACAATCTGGGATAGAGTCTAAACAAAAGGAAATCAATTCATGGGGATAAAACACTCAAGCTATGTTAGTTAAGTTTTATTTCTTTTAGAGTCTCATTTTTGTCAGGATCTTATGTGAGGATTTACACTAGTCAGAACTTTAGGATTTTAGCAGATATTTTTTGTAAAATTTTAAGATAGGGATCACAACTCTCCTTTCAAGACAGAACCTTATACTTACTTTTAAAAACTATATGTACTTGATTATTGTCTATCTAAGTTACATCCTTTTTATTAATGAAAAGATAATCGTTATTGTTTAAAAAAAAGTGTGGGATGATCTCAATGCATGGTATATGTGTCCTCCTAGGTAGTAAATCCTAGTTTTTTATTGTCCCATTATACCTTAACTTGCTCTAGCTAGTGGTCCCTAAGTTATTGAACCCTATGGTCCAATATGTATAATGTTTTGACTGAAAGAGTTCCCACTTCAGAAACCTACAATTCCTTCGAGTTAATCTTATGAGATTTATCAACTACATATTGTCTTAATACAAATACATGAAAAACATCATGAGTTTTATGCAAGTGGGATGGTAGTTCAATATGATAAGGAATTGGTCCATTTATTTCCCTAACTTTAATGACCCTATAAAGGTGACAACTGTGTCCCATCTACAAACCAAATGGTACTCTTATTAAGCCTGATATGAATCAAAACCTTGTATCATACCTTATGACTTAAGTCAGTCCTATGTGCATCAACATAATTCTTTTATCTATCATGTGTCCTTTAATTGCTTCCTAATCTAAATCACTTATTCCTCCATCTTTTGAATCAATTTTTTCCCTACTATTATTTGGTCCTCTAACATGTCCCAAATCAATGGTGTCCTACACATCCTTCCATATAGAGATTGATAGGGAGACATCTTGATTGAGCTATGCTAGTTGTTATTGTAAGAAAACTCCACCAAAGGTAACTACTTTTTCCAATGAGTTTGGTAATACATAACATATATATTTAGCATGTATTCCATCAATTGATTTACTCTTTCTATTTTTCCATCTATTTCAGGATGATATGTTGTACTCAAGTTCAATTGAGTCCCCAATGATGACTACAAACTTGTTCAAAACCTGAACGTAAATTGAGAGTCTTTGTCTAAGATTATATTCTTGGGAAACACGTGAAGATGAATAATCTCATGTATAAATGATCATGCCACATCATATCCATCGTAAGTTTCTCTGACTAGAATGAAATGAGAATTTTTGGTTAGTTTATAAACTACAACCAAAATGGCATTATGCCTTTGCAATGTGAGAGGCAATCCCACAATGAAATCAATGGAATTAAATTCCCACGTGAAAATAGTAACTAATGCAGTTGTAATATTATTATAGGTGGTGATGATCAATCTTTACATACTAACACTCAAGGAATTTAACGATAAATTAGACTATATTTCACTTCATTCCTACCTACAAGAAAATTTTCTTCGTGTCGATATACTTCTTCTTCACACCATGATGTGCATAGTAAAGTTATCTATGATATTTCTCAAGGATATTTCTTCAAATATATCATTCCTCAAGGATGTGCATCCTCCCTTGAACCCGAAAAAATCCATCTTCTTCAAGGACATACCCTCCAAACTTAGGCTCTAACTACCTCCCATTCTGAGGTATTGATTTAACCTTTAAATACCAACTATCACCAATAATTTTTCCTAACACTCACTCCCTCAAATTGACCTGTAAAGGCACAAAGGATACAATTTGTGGCCTTCTTCTCAAGGTATTGGCCACTACATTTTCCTTCCCTTCATGTACAAAATTATAAAATTGTACTCACTCATAAATTCACTCCATTACCTTTTCCTGGCTTTTATATCCCTTTGCATGAAGAGATGCTTCAATATTTTGTGATTATTTTTTTGAAAAAATATTTTCCAAACAAGATAATTCCACCAAGTACTTATATCTAGCATCATGGCTGCCAACTCTAAATCATTTGTGACATAAATCTATTTATGATGCTTCAATTTCCAAGACACCTATGCTATCACTCCCCCATATTTCATTAACAAGGGATCCAACCCTTGCTTCAATGCATCCTTTAACATCCCGCTATGGTGCATTGAGTCAACTTATTCTTTGAGGACACTTGCTCGCAAGTGATCCAGATTATTATGCTATTAAAACTTTTGATTTTGATTATGAGGCATTATGGGTTGATGACATGTTGTTTTACTACATTGACATAGACAGGTGTTATTTACTCGGTTTTATTGAGTGTACAGGATTTTGGACCTCGAGGATGCAGAGGCATCAATGGAACCCCTTGGACTCCGGATCGAGTCAGGGAGTGTACCATTGGGGTTTGATTTTTGTATTGATATTAGTGCATCTGATTAGATGATATGATATGGATGTGTTCTAACATGATTTGTTGATGATGTAGGCCGACGATAGCTTTCCGACCAGACTCACATGTGGAGTAAAGGGGTCATGCATGACTACCAGAGATGTTGAGGGAGAGGTGTGGACAACAAACCTACCACAGCCTACTAGCACTCTCGTTGTGGCTCGAACTATAGGTTAAGGATTACCTAGTTCAAGAGGACCCATGATGTCGTGAGGGTAGACTACGACAGCCACTCACGATGATTCTAAGGGGCACGCAATAAAGTGGGGGCCTTATTCCTTAGAGGCCCTTAGTCTCCCACAATTTCACCTGGTGGAGTGTTGACTCCAAAGGTTATTGATGTCCACCAAGTCAATCAAGAGGCAAGTGGCACCCTTGGAGCATGTGGTGCGCCCTAAAGGGCATGTCGTGTAAGAAAAATGGAGAGTGACGAGTGGCACCCTTGGAGCACGTAGTGCGTCCTGAAGGGCACATCGCGCAAGGGAACAAATGAGGTGAGTGGCACCCTTGGAGCACCTAGTGCATCCTGAAGGCCACGTCGCATTGTTATTGATAAACGAATGAACCTAGACGGCCTTAGGATGAACATTGTGATAAGAATTTTTAAAAACATTTTCCCTGATAAAATGTCTCCCTTCACGAAAATTAAGGTCTAGTCTAAATTACGCTAGTGGTAAAATTTTGTCTACCTTTTAAAAAATAAAAAATAAATAAATAAATAACAATAATAATAATAATAATTAAAACAAAAACAACTTAAATAATAATTATGATCTTCGTAAAATCTTGTAACACGAAGGGAGTAAGAAATTTAAATTATTCAAAAAAAATCTGTTGGAATTAATTGTTTTATCTTTCTTATAATTTAAAATATACTAATTAATGATAAAAGGGAAAAAGGGTTAAAATTAAACACCTACCTTTTTGAGTTCTAATTAAAAGAGGAAAGAGGGACAATCTAAAATTTTAGGAAACGAGGAAAAGAGGTAAACATAAAAAGGGAAAAAGGGGAACTTAAGGGAAAAAGCGGAAGGTCAAACTTAGTAAAGAATCTACCATTTAAGAGCTTTCTAATTTAAACTGAACTAGCAAATTAATAAAAAGGAAAGTTATTAAAACCTGTAAGAGAATTTGGGGACACCTAGGAGTGATTCTAGGAGTAACTCTAGGTGGGTGAGGGAAATAAAGATAATTAATTAATTAAAGAAGCTAATTTACGGAGGAAGGAAGAGGATGGGTGACACTTGTATGGAGAAGAATTTTTAGGAATTTGTTTTTAAAATTTTTAATTAAATGAGATATTAGGAAAGAAAGGAAGTTCGAAACTCTATATAATGAAGGAGGGAGAAGGATGAAGGATATTCTTTTATTTGCATAACGTTATGCTACAGAAATAACTACTTGATTGATTTACTTGTGGGAGTTGGGATACCCAGCTCGGAGAGGAGTGGTAGCTCGGCCTTGCGAGGTGAGCTGGGAGCTAGTCGAAATCTCTGGATAGTGTGTGTGGCCCATTTGCAACTCGGGGGGGCTAAGGGGGAAGAAGAGCACCCCTAGCATTGGCTGGGAGGTACCGGTGAAGTCTCGACAGTCAGCAAGTGGGAGTTACACGAAGCGCGCGGACGTCACTCAGAGCGAGTGAACAGGAAATGGTACACTTTCTTCGTTTGAATGGTAGATTGTTGTAGTATTTATGATTTGGATCTGCATGATTGTTGGGTAGGTAAACTGGTTGTCTAGTTTCATGACTGAAATTTTTATGGCCTAGCTGATTGATTGGTTGATTGATTTCCCATGAGCTTCATTTCCCAGCATGTCGTGACCGCCCTGTGGTGTTGGTTCTGACCATATTGGTTGTTTGCCTTTTGTCCCTAGCTCCTCAGTCCTCGCCTAACCAGTCGGCCAGGAGCCTGATCTACGGTCATCGCCTTAGCGTTAAAAGACCTATGGATCTCAACACCCTGCTTTTCTGTGCAAGGATGATGAGAAATGGATGAACCTATCTGTTGTCTACCCCTTCTGATGGTTCTTGGCTGATTAATGGTCTTGCGCATTTTTGCGTTGTTTACCTTTGAGGTGGTTTTTCTTTCGATAGCAAACTTCTTATTGTCTTCTGCGATTGATCCCTGCATTTTCTTGGGCTCTGCTTGATACCTTACCTCTGTGTTTTATTGTGTTGATGGTGATTGACATTGTTCCTTGACTTATGTTGTTCTTTTGTTACTGTTCTAATGTCTACGATTTTTCTTTGAAAGTAACCTGTGTGTTGAAAAAGAAAACATCCTTTGGTTTACCTTGAAACCATTCATAAACCTCTGCATTTTATGCAGTGAATTGCTTGGATCTCTCTGGGTCTTATCATTTATTCTCTTATTTTTCTTATGTCTAGACTTACCAGTGGTTTTCCTTTTTAGTGAATTGTTGGATACACTCAACAATCCCTTACTTACCTGTGTTTTCCATTGATCTCCTTGTGATTTACCAACTCTGTGTTGAATTCTTGTCCAATAATTTACCGTCAGTATTCTCTGTGTTCTTGAGTCAAAGGATCTATGCCTTCACTCTTCTTCCCATTTCTTTTGCATCAATAATATATGTGTTTATTTACTTCATTACCCATCTCTCTCACCAAAAAGAAACTCTATGTTTTCTTCTCCCTCAACGATTTCATTACCCATAAGAGCATCTGTGTTTGCACGATTAATCAACTACATTTTTACCAAGGATAATCCTTTGCATTTTTCTCCCTTGTCCAATATGCATTTTTTTTCATCTTTGCCCAACAAAGGAGATTGTATCTCTGCACAATGACGATATTAAAACCCTTTGCGATTTTTCCTTGTGTTTCTTCCTCCAATAGCGTTTATTCGGAGCTTGATCTCTGAGTTATATCTTACCTTTGGTCTGCGTTTTCCACTAACAATGTGACTTGGGATCGAAAAACTTACAGCAAATGCAACCGACCTATTTCAGAGTATTGGGAGGGAGGTGTGGGCTATATATTTTGTGGAAGTTGAGTTCGGCCATATTGTTTTATTTTTTTCATTTTATTTTGGCCTTCGTTGGGCCTCATTCATTCTTCTATGATGACTGTGACTTGGGATCTCTCCTTTAAACCTTTGCAAATATAATTTTTCTCTGTGCCTAGGCATGAGATTTTATCTCTACGTTTCCTCCTTCTTCATTGGCAATTTTGCAGTAAGGTCCATCTCTACGTTTTTATCTCATACCTTCTCTACGATGTTCCACTCATGCCTTATGGTTTCACATGGGGGACCTCTACGTTTTTCTTATCTTAGTTTGGCTCAACGATTTCCACTCATCGACTTGCGATTTAGCTTGGGGAGTCTTTGAGTTTAAAACTTCCATGAAATAATGAGATCTCTCTCCCGATTTATTTAATATGCGGGTTTAATTATTATGGGATAATTAAATACTGGTAAAATTAACATGCTGAAACTACTAGCGCAAATCCCAAGAGAGAGAGGGAAAAGAACTATACTTTAATGATTTAATCTTGTAGTCAGACTTTATTCTTAGATAAATAGCAATGGCTTTCTGTGTATGGGGTGTTAGTTTTGGAAAATTATTAATCCTGACCTTACTATTCAAGTTTTATCCTAGTTCAAGGTGTCTCTTCATAAATCAACACATTTACCTTTTTGTTTTTATTTTATTTTAAATGAATAAGGTGATCAAAATTTAGTAAAAATAAAACACCTCTACTAATTTATAATTTAGACATATGCCAAGACAAGAATAAATAAAAAGAAAGAATCTATATGTTTAGAAACTGAACTAGATTTATATGTCTATCTACTTAAATTTTGTCATAGATCAATATGTGCACCATATTAAGAATATCATCAAAAATGGAAAAATGAATGGAGAATTGTTGGAGTCATGGTTATGTAGCTCTTAATTTGTTTGCGCCTTGAATTAATTTGATAGTTGTATTTCGTCATGAATAAATGAGAAGCGTGGTTGATTATGTAATTGTTCTCTTAGTGCTTTTAAAACCAAGTGGGTTACTCTTGCGCCATTAAGAGATGTTGACGTATGATCGAATTGTATGTTTATAATAGAATTTATGCACCATGAAATTTTAGGATGTGAGACTGATTATGTAATTTGATTACCTTGCTCCATGAATTAATTGATATTTATTTGCACCATGATATGTATGGACGGTCATGGGTGTAGTTACTTCATCCGCCACTAAAATGTTAATTATAGTTGAATTTAACGATTGCTTAATCCCGCACCTTGAAGTAAAGTAGATGTCTGCCATTGCACCTTGGAAATAAAATAAAGTTGATTACATTGTGCCCGAACTTATGTCATTTTATGATGGATTTAGTAATCAAATTCTCTTGCACCTTGGAATTTATGTGATGTGTGATTGATTCATAGAACACTATTGTGCATTGATCATCATTGATGTTGTTGACTTAGCATATTTAGTTTTGGTCTTGATTGTGCTAGTGGGATGTAGACACCTCCTTGTTACTCAGAACAATTGCCAGCTCTGAGACCTTAAATGGTCAAAATCAATGGGAACCTGGGCTTGAGCGTTTTTTATGTGTCTTGGAGGTCCTAACCATTGCAGGGTAGGATAGGCGGGTAGTCATTCTTATTCTTCGTAGGTTGAATGTCGTACACTACTTCCAGGCGCTTCATGTTCTTTTATGATTGGTCGCCATGTTGTTGTGGTGTGATTTTCCTACATTGTGTTCGTCATCATGTTGCGTTATTGAGTATAATGTCATTATCACCTTCCTACACACACACAAAAAAAAAAAAATGAGGCTTGTTGTCGTAACAAAATGGCAGGCACGTTACACATCCCTGCATACCATGAAGTATATATCCATATCATGAACTTGTAATATTGGCACACATGTTAGTAGTCTCTTAAGCTCAATGAATGTGGTGTCACATTCCTCGATCCACTCATACTTTATTCCCTTGTGCTCCAATGTAGTGATGGGTTCTTAAATGTTTGAGAACCCTTCCAATAACCTTCAATGGTACCTATATATCCCCTTGAAGCTTCACACATCATGATCATTTTTCAGCACTAGCCAATCCATTATGGCCTTCACCTTTTTCAGGTCCACCAATATTCCTTCCCTTGAAATAATATGACCAAGATAGTGAGTCTATTTATAAAAGAAAGAACATTTAGGAAACTTCCCATACCATTTGTGTTCTATTAACCATGAAAACACTAACCACAAGTACTCTTCATTATCTAAACAAAGAAGTATTTTCTCAAAATAGTCTAAGAAATCTCGATGAAACTGTAGCCATTGCATACCAATAATTATATCATAAGTCCCCACGGAAGTGGCATACACTTTTTCCCTAATTAGACACAACCCTAGGTCTACAAAACACTTCTTAACACTAGGTCCCACCACTAGATGTAACCCAGAATCCATCTCGACCAATTGAAAATCATCATGTGCATAAGCTACCAACCCCCATTTTTCTAATGCATATAGTAAAATGAAACTATGTATTGCACTGGGATCAAACAAGATTTTAACTTTAACATTGTTTATCTTGCCTGAAGAATTTGCCATAGTGGATTGATGTTCGGTCTAACAGTTATCATCCATCACATATATTTGGTGGTTAATACCTACCTTCGTTATCAGGGCCTTCCCTTCTATGTCCATGGTGTTGGATTGCGACTCTAGGTAGTGACACTAGCAATGAGTTATCGTGCATCCCCAACAAGCAATGTAATATCTATATGTTATACTATGGACACCTCTAATATGACTTCCTTCCCCTATAATGCCTACTCCTTATAATAACAGTTCCCCATGAATTCCTTAGACTCTCATGAGTCCTTGATGATGCCTGAGATGTTGCGCTTGATTCCATTGAAACACCTATCCGAACAACTGTAGGTGCATCTCTATTTCCATAAGGAGGTGGCCTAAAATTTCCTCTATTGGAGAAGCTCTAAGGGGCCTTCACTACAAACCTCAATTACTATGGAACAAATTTAAATATTGTGCCCTCTCTTGGATCCCCTTTGGTATCCAAAATTTCTTATTCATAGCATGAATTTCCAACTATTTCGACAACTAAACATGGTTTTCACATTCATACAAGGACCTTAATAATATTATTCATCCCACACACAAAGTGATATGTCTAACATTAATCGGTGTCCATGTATGAGAAATACTTTACTAGTTCAATGAATATTATATCATATTCCTCCACTACTCCACCTCCATGAACCAAATGATGAAAAACTCTTACTTTCTACTCTTCATAGAATGAGAGAAATTACTTTATTTGAAACCTCTCTTCAAATAATTCCCATGAGTCAGTGTCTGAAGTGAGATGCAATTTTCTTTCAAGGTTTCCCCACGAATTGAAATCATTATCTCGAAGCTAGAAGATGAATACATTGACCTTTGAGGTGGAGGCATACTCTCTTAGTGAAAATCACCTTGTCATGCTCTCAAACCATGCCTCGACACACTTCCTTGTTGTTGGGCCATGGAATTGTCATCCTTTTACATCATCTTTCCATATTTTTAATCCCTTCTTGTTTACCCATAACCTCAAATTGATGCTTATTAATCCATTTTAATTCTTATATGCGGGATTTAATACCAAGGTGTTTTCCATTGCATTTCCTTAGTATTTCATATGAATTATGGTTAAATATTAGAGACATAACATACTATGCATGTATCTTTAAAAAAGTGGTTTAGTTTGTAATTGTTGCAGAACCAGTTGTCACTGCTATTACTCCTACAACTGAATATTCATAATACATGGGTTCCTAAGATTTCTTGCACGGGGATTTATTGAGTCAAAATATGCTTATCCTCAAAACATCTCAACAACCTAGATTGTACATTTTGAGAAATCAAGTTTTCACGATTTGTTGCAACTCGTTGCAACTCCTGGTTGTTGTTACTCCAGTTCATTGTTACTCCTACGTCATCATTGTTGTTACTCTTATAACTAAATATTTATGAAGTGGGTCCTTGAGAATTTTCAAATAAGGTATTATTAAGTCAATATAAGTCTATCCTCAAAATATCTCAACAACCTAGATCGTCCTTTTTTAGAAATCAAGTTTTCACGATTTGTTGCAACTTGTCGCTACTCCCATGTTGCAACTATGAATAGTGTCACAACTCTTGTGTTGCAACTCTGAACAGTTTCATAAATCGTCCAAGGAACCTTGAGCCGTCGGAACCGTGAGCCAAAACCGAAAACCTTCAGTGGTTGGATCTGTGAGCCATGATGTCACATATTTTTCATTTATGGATTTATGCAACAATAATATTACTCCAAGAAAATCAAATATATGGAGATAATTTTGCAATTCCAAGACAAAATATTGGTTTGAGTGGTTGACCAAGAATCTTGAAATTCTTGGGCAAAAGATCTTTGAGCTATTTATTCTTTGCTAATTGTTAGCAAAAGATCTTGGAATTCTTGGGAAAGATATCTTGAAGTTATTTATTATTTGCTAATTATTAGCAAAAGATCTTGGAAGTTATTTATTATTTGTTAATTGTTAGCAAAAGATCTTGAAAGTTATTTATTAATTGTTAATTGTTAGCAAGGATCATGGAAACTATTCATTATTTAGAAAATTATTGTAACCATTGTCGATTAATTAAATTCATAAGTGGATTTATTTAGATATTTGTTATTTCTAGTTTCCATTGAATTGATGTATAAAAGAGAGCACCCTTTCCATTATTCGAGGAGGACTCTTAGAGCAATGTCTCCATGACAATGGAACAATTCACTGAGTTTTTATTTTATAGTTTTATAATTTCCTTAGTGTGTGATTTAATTAATTCATTTAGTTTTTATTTTATAGTTTTATGATTTCCTTAATGTGTGATTTAATTAATTCATTTGAGTTTTCATTTTAATTATGGTTTTATAATTTCCTCACTCTGTCATTTAATTAATTCATTTGATTTATTTTCTTTGCATGTTTGTAATAGATTGTTTTTTTTATTATCTTAATTAATTTAATTAATTTATGAAATGAGTGCTAAAGTAGAATAAATACCAGCACTATGTTCTATGGAAGGAGGGCCCACTCCACTAGAACAGAGTGTCGTGTATCTTAGATGGTTGCTTGATTTCTTGTAAATTCAAGTAGGATTTATTTTATTTTATTTCGTAACGAATTTCTTGATTCAATTTGTTCATGTAATTAGATTACTCATGTGAGGTTGTGTTTGTTTATGCAATCGAGTATTCATGTTGGATTTCATTCATTTATTTGTTTCTAATAAATACATTTTAGATTGGGTTGCATTTGTTTATGTCGTTGAATAATTGTGCTTGATGAAATGACTATATTTGTTGGTTTGAGTAATGAGATGGATCATCTTGGTAAGGATTAGGCTCTGCTTTCGAGGACTTAGTTAATTTATTTTTCAGTAAGTAGTTAATCAATTTCTTTCAGCACGTGTGATTCATTTTCAACAAGTGTGGTGTGAATTTCAATTTCTGCAAAAGTAATTTAGAGTTTCAATTCTACAATCAGTTTACCAATACTTGTAGGTGGTTGAAAGCAGGAAGCTAAGGATCCCACCACATCTTGAGTGATTTAATTTCTTGTCGATATGATTTCATTTTTGCAAAGCATGTTTCTATTTCTACGAGTGTGAATTTCTTTAGAACCCTGGCATAGATTGAGAATTTTTTATACTCCAACCACAAAGGTAATCATTGAAACTATGACTACAACACATAGAAAGAATAGTTTATATTTCATATACAGTGAATGACACTTCACAAGTTCCATACAAGCCCCAGATTGATAATTAAATGTACAATCTTTCTAACTATCTTCTTGAGAAATTAAAGAGGTGATTAAAATACCCAACACCTGCACGCCCCCCAGAAAACTCTAAGAGCCTAATTTTTCGAAGTTCCCTAGTAATTTCCTCTAGAAGAAGTTCTTTCTCTGAGTTTCTTGACCCTTTTGGGTTACCCTCCCTCAATGGTAGGAGCTTTGTATCCACAACCATTGTTGGGAATCCTTTTAGTGTTTCATGTATAGCCTCAAGAGAGCATAGGATGAGAGTTGTCTCAAGAAATGGTGGTGATAGTGCCGACATCGATAGCCCTTGCAGCAAAATTCCTTGACACTGATTTCCATGCATCCTAACCATGATCATTCTTTGATTCCCTGATTCTACATCACAACTCAAGGCTCATCTATGTGTGTGTGTGTGTGTTTGTGCGCACGCACGTTCACGTGTGCACACA
>JZKD02S2414627.1:160407-176102 GCA_000966675.3 Picea glauca
AAAGAACTACAAAGAAAGTTTTCAAGAAAAACTTTTGCACCAAAGAAGACATCTCATCATCAGATGAAGATAAAGTCAGTGACAGTGAAACACGGAGAGTTCTATTCATGGCAGTCGGGGCTGGACATTCACGAATGACCTGGAACTTGGATGGATCGACATGCACCCCATGCTCATCAACAATGTATCTTAGGTACTGGATCCTTTTCATGCCGAAGGAGCATTTTTCCAAATTTGCATATAGCTTGTGTTGCCGTAGAGTGTGCAGAACTTGTTGAATATGCTACAAGCATTTCTCCCAATTCTTGCTGAAGATGAGGATGTCATCCAAATACACCACCACAAAATAATTGGTGAAAGGCCGCAAGATATATTCCATATTCCTCATGAAATTTGTTATGGCATTTTTCAAGCTAAAGGGCATGACCAACCATTTGAAAAGACCTTCTTTGGACTTGAAGGAAGTCTTCCATACATCGATATGCTCTATTGGGACTTGGTGGTAGAAAAAATTCAGATCAATCTTACTGAAGTATTTGGCTCCCTTGAGTTGGTCAAGAAGATCGTTAATTCAGGGAATTGGGTACCAGTTCCCGACTATGATTTTATTTAGGGCCCGATAATCAATGCAGAGTCATCAGGTCTCGTATTTCTTCTGAAAAATCATGATTGGGCTTCCACAAGGTGATGAGCTTGGTCGAATGTGCCCCTTTTCGAGTAGCTCTTGGATCCGGTGCTTGATTTCCTCATTTTATGACAGAGAGCGACAATATACTAGCCCATTGGATAGCGGTGCGCTGGGGTTTAGATCGATTGAGTGCTTGACATGACAGTGCAGAGGTACCCCAATGGGTGAGGAGAAGATGTCTTTGTATTCTTCCATGACCTTATCCACTTTCTTCTGCTACGTGGAGAGACCTGTCACATAGGCCATGGATGTGGCTGCAACCTTCCACTCACTTTGAGTGCGAACCACGAAGAAAAAAAACTTCCTGATCTAAGAAATGACCTTCCTGCCTTGCTTGGTAGAGATCAAGGAAATAAGAGTACATGGGACTACCTTGGGTATCCTGTACAATATCTTGTCCAAAGTAATAATAACACTACAAGGCCTAAAATCATATACAACATGACGTTTCCATAAACAAGGTAGGCCCAAAAGAACATCACAAACTTCAAGGGAGGCAACATCACACAATACCTCATCTTTGAAAGGCTTGATGTCATAGGGAAGATGACACAGAGATCGCTCCCTTGGTGGAGCCATATGATGTTGTACAGTTATGAGTGTGGTGTTGTCGACAAAGCCAACCGCTTGACGACCTCTGCTAAGATGAGGTTCTTCTAGCTACCTCTATCAACAATGAAGTGAAACAAAGTATCCTTAAATCACATATGTGAATGAAAGAGGTGCTCACCTTCCTCTGGTTCATCAGGTTCACCGGGATGGACCTTGGTGGTAGCAATGGTGGCACTGGGTTCTACATCAATGATTCGTCTCCATTTTTCTGTTTCTAAATCAGATTCGGAGCCTGCCTCTGATTCAGAGGCTTTCACCTCAGCCACCGATAACAACTTTGAGAGGAATTCAATGGTGTTATGCCAGGGGATCTTATGGAACTTGCACCACTTCCCATTGTCTTTCTTTGTCTTCCCATTGTCCTTATTTGTTTTTGGTTTTGACTGGTTGTCCTGAGGTTTTCCATCCTTGTTCTGCCCTTTTTTCTTCGGGTTGGGGCCGCCTTTTCTCTGCTTCTGTTGTGAGGGGTTCGTAGACCCAAACTGTCGCGTCTTTTTTTAAAGCTTCTGCTCAATTTTGACAACATATCGATAGGATATGCCCAAGGACGAGATGTCTAGAAAATCCATTTCTACCTGGATGTATATATGCAGACCACCACAATACATGAGCACCAGATTTTGCTTAGAGTATTTGATACCCAGCTTGGTGCGCAAGGTATGGAAGAAATTGGTGAACTCTAGCATTGTTTGGTCCCTTTCCTGCCGTAGTGTGGTCCATCTTGTATATAAGTCGTCATAACTTCCAACATGGTAGTATTGTTACTTAATAACATCCTTTAAATAACCCTAAGTGGGTGTGACTACAAATAATGTATATCCCTCTGTTTCGTTTTTCTCACAGAAAATCTCCCACCAATCTTTGACATGGGGGACGACCTTAAGGAGATAAAATGTAATCTTTTATGTATTGAAAAAGTTATGGACGGAAAAATACCCTTCTATAAGGTTTAACCATTTGTCCACAGCATACGCATCTATTTTACCTTCAAATGTAGGAATATCAAAATTGATTTGTACCTTGAAGGGGGTGGTGCATTTGCTCGAGGAATACACGTTTCCTATTGGCAGTTGTTGAAGGATTTGCACAAAGTTATCCATCATCTTGTTCCTCTGTCGCACAAGGGTTTCCTTGAGCAACTGTTTAAAGGGATCTTTTGCCCCATCGTCTGTCTTTTCTCACCCCATGGACAACCATCGGGTTCGGTGAGGCCGATCTTGCAAAGGATCAAATGGTTCGAGTCCCAACTTCTTATACCCTGACCTCTTTGGGGACATGCACAGAGAAATAAATGAAGAGAAGACCACTCTGATACCACTGATCTGGATTTATGAATGAAACAAAATGAAACAAATATCTATAACATTAACATAGATATACAAAGAACAATAACATAGATACAACGAAACTTAACTTCTATTCAATAAAGAAATCAATTGAAACTGTAAAATGCATAATGAAACAATCTTGCTTGAATGGTGGTAGCTAATCTTTGAGAAGAGATGTGGAGGCTATGCACATTCATCTGAGCACATTACGATGATGCCTCCAAGCCTTTTTAGCATCGTGAAGTAATCAGAAAACCATAGACATGTAAAAACCTAATTCTAGGAGATGAAGCGCCAAAAGTCATGTGGGCCCTAATGGGGTAAGTTGGTACATCAACTTCTCGGGGTCATAACTTTTGCATACGATCTTTGTTTTAGGCGCACAATATCCCATTGGAAATTTCTATCCGAGGTATGCATATTATGTTGTCACATTCTAGCTCCTCCTATAGTGTGACTGTGGTGGTTCCAAAAAACGTTGTTTAGGGCCTCAAAATGGCCCCAAAAGTTTAGGACCCAAAAATCTAGAAAAAAACTACCAAGATGAAAATTACATGTGAGCCAATTGGAAGAGGTGGGTGGCCACCGATACCCACTTGGATCAAGCAGGGTGACCTCCACAAGGATCCCTCTAGATGATAATTTTGAAACCTCATATTTCTATGAAGAGAAAGAAGAGGTGGCGTGTAATTGTGATCTGTTATGATGGCCACTAGGAATTGGATGTTACCGATTTATGATTTCTTTAGCTCAATTTTTGGGAATTTGTAACATGGTTGTAATACATTTTTCTTTTCTAAAATAACAAATGATATGACACTGGGGTTTTGGGTTCAATATAGATATTAAGTTTCAATTGAATTTGGATACTATAAATAAAAGCAATTTTAAGACTAATTATATGTGTTACGTTGCATATTACTAACAACTTGTAATCATGGAAATAGTACATTATCTAAATAAAAATAAGCAAAATCCAAACAAAGTATAAATAGATATCATGAAATCAATCCACCAACAAAATGAGAAGACAAACTTCAATGCCAAACAAAGTATAAATAGATATCATGCAACCAATCCACCAACAAAATGAGAAGACAAACTTCAATGCGTTGATTGATTCACAGTGGAACTACAGACATCAAATACAATTCATATATTATGGCTAATACCTTGTTTTGGAAGTTATATCATGTAATAGTTGACACACTATGTAGAAATAGTTGTTTATTTGTTTATCATAATGTAAAACACAAACTAAAAATGCTTTAAGTAAAAGGGATTTCTTGTATAACTAAAAAAAAATAAACAAAGTATAGTGCATTAAAATATTCATTATTGAACTATAACTTATACCATCAATAAAGAAAGCATTGCTTGCTGATCAATAAAACTAGCTATTTAGGAATTGCAGTAGCTAATGATGAATGTTCCAACTAAAGCCTTGTAATTAGCACAACCTCAATGATTGAACCATCTCGAAACTTGAAGACTATAATGAAAAATACTATTTCAGTCGAGGTGTAATTATTTGATTCATGCTACTCTATAATAAAACATGAAACTCCATAATAAAACTTCCATGCATGTGATTTCTACTTATAATTGAATCAACCTGACTTGGCGTGAGGAGGCAAAATGTATATTTCATCAAGGACCACATGGAAATAGATGTCTGGGGAAATTTCACTAAATTATAGGTACCCATATGTTCAATCCTTCACTCATCACAAGTTTTACGCCTGCATTCACATGGTTCATAAACATCATTGGAAAGCCAGGTGAAGAGTATGCATAGTAATTACCAATTGCTATGTGTTATATAAACAATAAAAATAAACAATAAAAGGGTATAAAAGGGTATTAAGTGGTGGTTTTTTTAGGGACAACGACTGATGGTGGTTTCTTAGGGACTAGATTACCTAGCAGTTTAGACGATCACATGTGAATATTGACTCTCCATCACAATCATAGAAGTCCATTGCAAGTGGGTTTCCTTTGAATTGGTGCCCACCAGAAGGAACTTTCCCTGGACAATAAGCCATTGATTTACAACACCGGTCTGTCTAAGACCTATTGTAGATTGCTCTTTTGATAGTAGATGGAGAAGTTTAGTGCCTAGTCCAACCTAGAATTGTTGTGGATGGTTCATTTGATAGAAGATGAAGTAGTTCAACACGTTGTATAACAGATTTTTGATGATCTTTAGTAGGCCAACCAATATTTACAAATTCAACTTGTATAGGTTACCATAAACAAATATCTATAGTTGCAGGCACAACATAGGGGTTCTGAAATAATTAATGAATCTATTTACGATGATATGAAGTTTTGGTGGTATGTATGAACCACTTGAAAGAAACACACGAATAGATTCAATGTGGTATCTCTACAAAAAACAAGCAACTCCATGACATTGTTGGCTAGGTTTTGAATGGTAGATCTCTTTCCCAGTGCATCACTAGAGGACTAATAGATTTCTTTCCAATGGAGGCCGTCATTGTTGAAAAGGGGTTTAGTTTGATCAATGTTTCTCTTACAGTAAAACAACTTATTTCAGTTTCTCCCATGTAAACAATCAATGTCGAGCACCTTGAGGTTTCATTTCATTCTCTCATCGAGAAAAATCAAATTCATTTGTTGAGGAAGTGTTCAAACTATAAGTTTATTTGTTGGCAAGGTAGAAGTAATAAAGGCACATAGGATGCATATAAAAAACATGGGCAAAGCGACTAGCAATAGATTTGGATTCAAATGAACTCCAGTGGCCTCTTGTACTTGCAAATAAAAAACTAGAGAAAATAACTAAGACATAACTCACACTAATAGAAATATATTGGCAATTGTTTGTATATGTAATTTCATTACAGATATAGATAAAGAATTAGATATATAGATATGTTGATGATTGCAGCTATGTGAGAAATTCTCCATCTTACAAAACTGTGAGATGTGGATCATTGCAGCTATGTGAGACTTTCTCCAACTTACAAATCTGAGAGAAATCCCCTAAGAAGGGTACGTGGTTCCTATTTGAGACAGAGCTGGAACGTAGAGATGACCTCCTCCATTTAGAGAGTTGAGAAGAACTCCAAATGATTATCCTATGGGAAAGGCGATCTATTGAGCTTGACATGCCTGTGGTTGAGCACAAGGTGAACGTGTGAAATCACAAAGTTATGGGTGCATAGTCATGAGAACAATAAATGAAGATGATGGATTAGCCTCCTTTGAGCAACAGAGTTGATGAGAAACTCCAGATGACTCTCCTGTGTGATGCAGTGAGAAAGAAGATCTGTTGAGTGGACGTGCCTGTGGACGAGCATAGGTGAACGTGTGAAGAATTGGTTCTTCTGTGTAATGCAATGAGCCAGAGATATGGACATCCCTATGGATGTGCCCCTAGTGGATGAGCACTAGTGGGTGTATCATATCCCTTGCTATATTGTTCAAGAGTCAGACATGCCTGTAACCCTAATTGTAACGTAAAGGGTACAGGTCGGCCCCACCTTAATGTGATTAGTAATAAATGTAAAAGAGAATTAAACTGGTTAATATTAATTATAATGTGACTTAGAGAGGTCAGACCTGTTGTGGCAATAAACACTTCTGTTGATAGGACAAGTCTAATATAAGTAAAGGAATATTCCCCATTGTGGAATCATATCCTCCACACAAGTTTGGAAATTTCAACAAGTACATCCTCTTGGGAAAAGTGCACACCTCTCTTGGGCGCTAGTCTTCTAGGGTTTGAGCACCCTCTTGTGTGTTAAGTCTTATTGGTGGTGAAGGTATTTCTCTTGAAGAATATAACAAAGGATTTGGCTGGGTTTTCTTCCCTTGTTGAGAAGGGTTTCCAGGATACTTCTTGTGTTCTTGTGCATGGTGTTTCTTCTTGTGATCTTGGTTGCTGCAACATTCTTGTTTATGGTTAAGAGAAATGAAAAATTGAAATGAACTATATGCTTAACCTAGATTATTGAAAAATCAACAAGATATAGAGAAAGAATGAATGAGACTACAATTCATGTTCCCTTATCTTATAGTTATAGCACATTGTTTTGTTATGCCAATCACAGTTACCTCGAATTGGAACTATACGACACACTCATAACAATTGGTATCTTTAACATAAAAACCTTGAACCTGGAAAAATTAAAAAAAATCATATTTTAAAAGACCAAAAATGCACTAATGTCTAATAATAGAGTAGACTCTTTGAACATGATATCTATTAATTGTTATTATTCATTATCACTCACCACTCATCACCTTTGTTGTTTCTTTTTGTTGGATCAAATGACTCACATAAACAAATCCAACTAGGCCACATCCACAACTAAATCTAAGGATAGATGAAGTCTTTTCAAGCTTGCAACTCTAAGGGAATAGTGCAGATGCTTACAGGTACCATTCCAAGGCATAGGTAGACAATATTGATNTTTTGGGAATTTGTAACATGGTTGTAATACATTTTTCTTTTCTAAAATAACAAATGATATGACACTGGGGTTTTGGGTTCAATATAGATATTAAGTTTCAATTGAATTTGGATACTATAAATAAAAGCAATTTTAAGACTAATTATATGTGTTACGTTGCATATTACTAACAACTTGTAATCATGGAAATAGTACATTATCTAAATAAAAATAAGCAAAATCCAAACAAAGTATAAATAGATATCATGAAATCAATCCACCAACAAAATGAGAAGACAAACTTCAATGCCAAACAAAGTATAAATAGATATCATGCAACCAATCCACCAACAAAATGAGAAGACAAACTTCAATGCGTTGATTGATTCACAGTGGAACTACAGACATCAAATACAATTCATATATTATGGCTAATACCTTGTTTTGGAAGTTATATCATGTAATAGTTGACACACTATGTAGAAATAGTTGTTTATTTGTTTATCATAATGTAAAACACAAACTAAAAATGCTTTAAGTAAAAGGGATTTCTTGTATAACTAAAAAAAAATAAACAAAGTATAGTGCATTAAAATATTCATTATTGAACTATAACTTATACCATCAATAAAGAAAGCATTGCTTGCTGATCAATAAAACTAGCTATTTAGGAATTGCAGTAGCTAATGATGAATGTTCCAACTAAAGCCTTGTAATTAGCACAACCTCAATGATTGAACCATCTCGAAACTTGAAGACTATAATGAAAAATACTATTTCAGTCGAGGTGTAATTATTTGATTCATGCTACTCTATAATAAAACATGAAACTCCATAATAAAACTTCCATGCATGTGATTTCTACTTATAATTGAATCAACCTGACTTGGCGTGAGGAGGCAAAATGTATATTTCATCAAGGACCACATGGAAATAGATGTCTGGGGAAATTTCACTAAATTATAGGTACCCATATGTTCAATCCTTCACTCATCACAAGTTTTACGCCTGCATTCACATGGTTCATAAACATCATTGGAAAGCCAGGTGAAGAGTATGCATAGTAATTACCAATTGCTATGTGTTATATAAACAATAAAAATAAACAATAAAAGGGTATAAAAGGGTATTAAGTGGTGGTTTTTTTAGGGACAACGACTGATGGTGGTTTCTTAGGGACTAGATTACCTAGCAGTTTAGACGATCACATGTGAATATTGACTCTCCATCACAATCATAGAAGTCCATTGCAAGTGGGTTTCCTTTGAATTGGTGCCCACCAGAAGGAACTTTCCCTGGACAATAAGCCATTGATTTACAACACCGATCTGTCTAAGACCTATTGTAGATTGTTCTTTTGATAGTAGATGGAGAAGTTTAGTGCCTAGTCCAACCTAGAATTGTTGTGGATGGTTCATTTGATAGAAGATGAAGTAGTTCAACACGTTGTATAACAGAGTTTTGATGATCTTTAGTAGGCCAACCAATATTTACAAATTCAACTTGTATAGGTTACCCTAAACAAAGATCTATAGTTTCAGGCACAACATAGGGGTTCCGAAGGAATTAATGAATCTATTTATGATGATATGAAGTTTTGGTGGTATGTATGAACAACTTGAAAGAAACACACGAATAGATTCAATGTGGGATCTCTACAAAAAACAAGCAACTCCATGACATTGTTGGCTAGGTTTTGAATGGTAGATCTCTTTCCCAGTGCATCACTAGAGGACTAATAGATTTCTTTCGAATGGAGGTCGTCATTGTTGAAAAGGGGTTTAGTCTGATCAATGTTTCTCTTACAGTAAAACAACTTATTTCAGTTTCTCCCATGTAAACAATCAATGTTGAGCACCTTGAGGTTTCATTTCATTCTCTCATCGAGAAAAATCAAATTCATTTGTTGAGGAAGTGTTCAAACTATAAGTTTATTTGTTGGCAAGGTAGCAGTAATAAAGGCACATAGGATGCATAGAAAAAACATGGGCAAAGCGACTAGCAATAGATTTGGATTCAAATGAACTCAAGTGGCCTCTTGTACTTGCAAATATAAAACTAGAGAAAATAACTAAGCCATAACTCACACTAATAGAAATATATTGGCAATTGTTTATATATGTAATTTCATTACAGATATAGATAAAGAATTAAATAGATAGATATGTTGATGATTGCAGCTATGTAAGACATTCTCCATCTTACAAAATTGTGAGATGTGGATCATTGTAGCTATGTGAGACTTTCTCTAGCTTACAAAGCTGAGAGAAATCCCCTAAGAAGGGTACGTGGTTCCTATTTGAGACAGAGCTAGAACGTAGAGATGACCTCCTCCATTCAGAGAGTTGAGAAGAACTCCAAATGATTATCCTATGGGAAAGGCGATCTATTGAGTTTGACATGCCTGTGGTTGAGCACAAGGTGAACGTGTGAAATCACAAAGTTATGGGTGCATAGTCATGAGAACAAGAAATGAAGATGATGGATTAGCCTCCTTTGAGCAACATAGTTGATGAGAAACTCCAGATGACTCTCCCGTGTGATGCAGTGAGAAAGAAGATATGTTGAGTGGACGTGCCTGTGGACGAGCACAGGTGAATCAATAGACACTTAGAGAGGTCAGACCTGTTGTGCCAATAGAGAGGTCAGACCTGTTGTGCCAATAGACACTTCTGTTGATAGGACAAGTCTAATATAAGTAAAGGAATATTCCCCATTGTGGAATCATATCCTCCACACAAGTTTGGAAATTTCAACAAGTACATCCTCTTGGGAAAAGTGCGCACCTCTCTTGGGCGCTAGTCTTCTAGGGTTTGAGCACCCTCTTGTGTGCTAAGTCTTATTGGTGGTGAAGGTATTTCTCTTGAAGAATATAGAAAAGGATTTGGCTGGGTTTTCTTCCCTTGTTGAGAAGGGTTTCCCAGGATACTTCTTGTGTTCTTGTGCATGGTGTTTCTTCTTGTGATCTTGGTTGCTGCAACATTCTTGTTTATGGTTAAGAGAAATGAAAAATTGAAATGAACTATATGCTTAACCTAGATTATTGAAAAATCAACAAGATATAGAGAAAGAATGAATGAGACTACAATTCATGTTCCCTTATCTTATAGTTATAGCACATTGTTTTGTTATGCCAATCACAGTTACCTCGAATTGGAACTATACGACACACTCATAACAATTGGTATCTTTAACATAAAAACCTTGAACCTGGAAAAATTAAAAAAAATCATATTTTAAAAGACCAAAAATGCACTAATGTCTAATAATAGAGTAGACTCTTTGAACATGATATCTATTAATTGTTATTATTCATTATCACTCACCACTCATCACCTTTGTTGTTTCTTTTTGTTGGATCAAATGACTCACATAAACAAATCCAACTAGGCCACATCCACAACTAAATCTAAGGATAGATGAAGTCTTTTCAAGCTTGCAACTCTAAGGGAATAGTGCAGATGCTTACAGGTACCATTCCAAGGCATAGGTAGACAATATTGATGTGTAAAGTTTTGTATTTTACCAAAGTTGAGATGAAGAGGAAACTAGAAAATAAATAATCATATATGTGTTGATCAAAGGAAGGCCAACCAATTTGCAAAGGGCAGAGAAAAGATAGGTGTTGATCAGAGGAATGCCAACTAGTGTGGAAATGGCAGAGCAGAGCGAGCGAGGAGATATGATGGCCATAGAAATGAATGTAGGTAGGGATCTTCCCACCCCCCTAAATATGAAAACATCGACATTTGCATGGAGGTGTATGTGGCAACTCAAGAGCAGCTAAGCTATGGGCTATGCATCCACAAAAAAATGAGCAAACATTTAATGTTTAAGATCTAATACCAACCGAGAGAGATTACATTAGTTCATTTAATGTTGAAACTCTCTCAATTATTTGAAAATAATTGAAACTTATCCTAAGTCTACCTCAATATGAGGGAAAATAAGACCTCAAACTTAAAACCTAGAATGAAAAAGGAAATGAGGATGCAAAAATTTAAGATTTTACCAAAACCTTAGGTTAAAACAATGAAAATTCATTAGTTTTGTAGTGTCCCCCACTGCTAAACCCAACAATTTTAAAATTTTTCTAATACAAATTAAATTCAATGTATCGATTCTAAAATTTCTCATGCATATAACAACATTCTTAAAACATGAATGTAGCTAAATTAACATCCACACAGTCGCATACAACTCCTTAAAACTTAGAGTAAGCACTCAACAAATAATTCCATAATTAAATGCAAGCATTGAGGATTTATGTACATTAACAACATTATGAACCTAGCCAATTATACAATACAGAACAACATATAATTTACTAAAGAGCGGAGTGTACATGCACAACAAATAAAACCCAGAATGTAAACAATGTAACAAAGATAAACACTTATCTTTTAAAACAAATGTGCAACTAGGTGCAAGGCATGGACATTCCACCCAACCATAGATTTGTTGTTTCAAATATTAGCAGCAAATCACCCCAGAGCTGGGGCTATGAATCCACAATAAAGGGTGTCTCTCCACTGTCCACTCACAACCCAATTTTACCCACCACAAATTGATTTCTCCTGCACCTATCCCAATCCTCCAACTTTCTTCCCCTCAACCTGCACAACATAAGGAATGAGATCCCCCTTCACTGCACATAGTCTCTCGGGCCTTTCCACTTCCCTCCAGGACTCCAGATCAAGATAGCTAGGAATCTCTCTTGTTGGGGACTCCAGGGATGTCACCTGCAAGGGAAAACTCACGGTAGCAAGTTCATTGTTGTAGGGTAGTACTAATTTGCCTCACAAAGTCTCACTCTACAGACCTAACAATCTACTTCTTCATACATTTGCAACTCCAAACAACTTCCATGCATGCCCACTATCGCTGCCTCGAAGCTCCAACACTGGATACTCCCTTGCTGTCTCAAAAACTAATTGTAAAAGATGCTCTATTTTCCCATATGAATTTCCTTCTCTTCCCATGCTTGCTTGACTCCCACTCTTCCCCAAAATGATTTACTTGACTCTCACACTTCCGTCATTCTTGCTTGTACTCAGTCCATGCTCTCAATAACTATGTGAAGTGACTTTTCACACTGACCCTCTTACATGAATTTAATGATTAGGGCTTTGATACACTCAAGAGGAAATTAAAAGGTTTATAAACAATGAAATTTTAGAAAGTGGGTTGAGATTAATACACATGAATGCTTCCCCCTTAGACCCCTCTCTTAGACATTCTCTTAGACCTTCCCCTATCTTTTGGAATCTTAGCCCACATTACTCTATCCATATCCATATGCAGCCAACGGTACATTTATTTTACATCATCCAACCCGCGGCCATATATTATATTTCCATTATATATTGCTAAACCTAAGATTAAAAATGAAAATGTTATAAATTTACTTGCACAACTAACATAAAACCATTAAATTAATTACTATAATCCCTATAACCTAAACCAATTACTACAATCCCTACATCTATCCCAAACCAATTACCTACATCCATCCCAAACCAATTACAATAATCCCTACATCCATCCCAAACCAATTACCTACATCCATCCCAAACCGATTACTATAGTCCCTACATCTACATCCATCCCAAAAAGGAGACATTAATAAAACAGCTACTACATCCCAAATCAATTACCTACATCCATCCCAAAGAAGTGACATTAATAAAACAGCTACCACATCCATCCCAAAGAAGAGACATTAATGAAACAGCTACAACTTTGGACAAACCCTTTGCATTTGCCAATTAATAAATATTTTCTCTTGTACAATGCTTTGCTCTATGCCTAATATGAATATACAATTTGCACAAACTCGTTATGGGGAATATTTAATGTATTATGTGGACTACGGGGTCTAATTTACATAGAAATACAAATCAAACAGTGTTAAAATACGGGTTCTCATTTATACAAATCAAACAGGGGCGAAATTAAGCAGCATTCCAGATTCGCCATTCACTGCAATGAAATGGATTAGACTACCTTATTAATGAAATTATCGAAAAAGAATTATGATTTTATAAAAGCTTTGTTTAAAGATTAGGTTTTTTAATTTTTTTATTGGAATCTTGTAAAACAGTTTTTACTAAAATTATTATTATTATTATTATTTTTTTTAAATTGTATTTTTGAAAGTATAAATAAATTCATCACTCTGAAAAATCTAATCTAATTATACATACTTAATCTCTCACAATCTGAAATAAAAATTGATCCAAAAATCAAACTGAAAACCAAAGTCCAAAAAAAATCAAACTGAAAACCAGGGTTTCCCAGCAAGTATCATGTAACTGAATCGGCTGCCTGTAACTAATTACAAATAAGGATTCATGCAAATTACTCATGATAAAAATGTGATGTAGTTAATGATTTAACATTTTTAAAGCTATGGAGCGACGCATCGTAAAACCTTGTACATAAAATTTAAAACACTCACCTACTTCGATTAACTCAAACTAGCGCATCAGATAATGACAAATATAGAATTGATGCAGCTAATCGTTGAAGCTTCGAAAAACAGAACTGTTACAGAATTATTCAATAATTTCTCTATTGCATTTTGCANCCAGGATACTTCTTGTGTTCTTGTGCATGGTGTTTCTTCTTGTGATCTTGGTTGCTGCAACATTCTTGTTTATGGTTAAGAGAAATGAAAAATTGAAATGAACTATATGCTTAACCTAGATTATTGAAAAATCAACAAGATATAGAGAAAGAATGAATGAGACTACAATTCATGTTCCCTTATCTTATAGTTATAGCACATTGTTTTGTTATGCCAATCACAGTTACCTCGAATTGGAACTATACGACACACTCATAACAATTGGTATCTTTAACATAAAAACCTTGAACCTGGAAAAATTAAAAAAAATCATATTTTAAAAGACCAAAAATGCACTAATGTCTAATAATAGAGTAGACTCTTTGAACATGATATCTATTAATTGTTATTATTCATTATCACTCACCACTCATCACCTTTGTTGTTTCTTTTTGTTGGATCAAATGACTCACATAAACAAATCCAACTAGGCCACATCCACAACTAAATCTAAGGATAGATGAAGTCTTTTCAAGCTTGCAACTCTAAGGGAATAGTGCAGATGCTTACAGGTACCATTCCAAGGCATAGGTAGACAATATTGATCTGTAAAGTTTTGTATTTTACCAAAGTTGAGATGAAGTGGAAACTAGAAAATAAATAATCATATAGGTGTTGATCAAAGGAAGGCCAACCAATTTGCAAAGGGCAGAGAAAAGATAGGTGTTGATCAGAGGAATGCCAACTAGTGTGGAAATGGCAGAGCAGAGCGAGTGAGCATATATGGTGGCCATAGAAATGAATGTAGGTAGGGCTCTGCCCACCCCCCTAAATATGAAAACACCTACATTTGCATGGAGGTGTATGTGGCAACTCAAGAGAAGCTAAGCTATGGGCTATGCATCCACAAAAAAATGAGCAAACATTTAATGTTTAATATCTAATTCCAACCGAGAGAGATTACATTAGTTCATTTAATGTTGAAACTCTCTCAATTATTTGAAAATAATTGAAACTTAGCCTAAGTCTGCCTCAATATGAGGGGAAATAAGACCTCAAACTTAAAACCTAGATTGAAAAAGGAAATGAGGATGCAAAAATTTAAGATTTTACCAAAACCTTAGGTTAAAACAATGAAAATTCATTAGTTTTGTAGTGTCCCCCACTGCTAAACCCAACAGATTTAAAATTTTTCTAATACAAATTAAATTCAATGTATCGATTCTAAAATTTCTCATGCATATAACAACATTCTTAAAATAGGAATGTAGCTAAATTAACATCCACACAGTCACATACAACTCCTTAAAACTCAGAGTAAGCACTCAACAAATATTTCCATAACTAAATGCAAGTAATGAGGATTTATGTACATTAACAACATTATGAACCTAGCCAATTATACAATACAGAACAACATATAATTTACTAAAGAGCGGAGTGTACATGCACAACAAATAAAACCCAGAATGTAAACAATGTAACAAAGATAAACACTTATCTTTTAAAACAAATGTGCAACTGGGTGTAAGGCATGGACATTCCACCCAACCATAGATTTGTTGTTCCAAATCTTAGCAGCAAATCACCCAAGAGCTGGGGCTATGAATCCACAATAAATGGTGTCTCTCCACTGTCCACTCACAACCCAATTTTACCCACCACAAATTGATTTCTCCTACACCTATCCCAATCCTCCATCTTTCTTCCCCTCAACCTGCACAACATAAGGAATGAGATCCCCCTTCATTGCACATAGTCTCTCGGGCCTTTCCACTTCCCTCGAGGACTCTAGATCAAGATAGCTAGGAATCTCTCTTGTTGGGGACTCTAGGGATGTCACCTGCAAGGAAAAACTCACGGTGGCAAGTTCACTGTTGTAGGGTAGTACTAATTTGCCTCACAAAGTCTCACTCTACAGACCTAACAATCTACTTCTTCATACATTTGCAACTCCAAACAACTTCCATGCATGCCCACTATGGCTGCCTCGAAGCTCCAACACTCGATACTCCTTTGCTGTCTCAAAAACTAATTGTAAAAGATGCTCTATTTTCCCATATGAATTTCCTTCTCTT
>JZKD02S2414627.1:192753-228752 GCA_000966675.3 Picea glauca
CCGGTTATGGATCCGTTCGATTTGACGTTTATGTTTTCGGCCGAACAATAGTTCGGCCGAAAATTATATCTTTCGGCCGAAAAAGTTATTTAGTTCGGTCGAAAATTGGTTTTTCAAAAATTTGGAAACCCGATTGTCACAAAAGTGTAACCCACCTTCGTGATTTCACCCGCAACTTAAATGCTCTCTGTTGCATTACAGAGAAATGACTGCAAACCAATAAACACAATGCAAAGAATGCATGGTTTCCTTATATAACAATTTTTTTAAAGATACATTCTATAAGGTAGGTGTTACTATATTTCCAATTAATCATAATAGAGATAACATACTTTATAGTGTATGGTTGGCTCATATAACAATTTATTTTAAGAATACATTTCATAAGGTAGGTGTCACTATACTTCCAACTAATCACAATAGAGATAAAATATTTTATAGAAATTTATACTTCCAACTAATCACAATACTTCTAACTAATCACAATAGAGATAAAATACTTTATAAAGATTTATAATTCCAACTAATCACAATAGATATAAAATACTTTATAAAGATTTATACTTCCAACTAATCACAATAGAGATAAAATACTTTATAGAGAGATTTATATTTCCAACTAATCACAATAGAGATAAAATACTTTATAGAAATTGTGTCTCTATAAAATACTTTATAGAGATTTATACTTCCAATTAATCACAATAGAGATAAAATACTTTATAGAAATTGTGTCTTGATATAATAATTCTCAAGTTATATGAAACATTGGACAATTACAATCAATAGCCATATTATGGAAGAAAATAATTTATTGCTGCACTTAATGTACAAACAAGCTAAAATATTTTATAGAGATTGTGTCTTGATATAATAATTATCAAGCTATACGAAACACTGGACAATTACAATCAATAGTCATATCATGGAAGAAAATAATTTATTTCTGCACTTAATGTACAAACAAGCCAGAACAACATAATCCAATGATTTCAGTTTGCAAAGATCTCTTTGCTTCTAGAATATTGAAAGAAAATTGGATTTGATGTTTTTATGAACTTTAGATATTGTATATAAATGGATTTTAATAGCTTTCTAGTTTTAGATATTCTTTACCATAGGTCTCTAAAAACACTTTTCCATCTATTGTTTTATTTGTTATATGATTATAGATAAATTATTTTTTATTTGGATTCTTGACCATAGTATTAAAATCTATACGAATAGCTTATGAGATGTTTTTGGTGGTGATATTTTTTATGTTAGTAGATTTTTTCTATATATGTAAAATCAAAATTTCCTTCATAACAAAAATATTCACATTTGTATTTTTGTCAAGATTTCTTTAAAGGCAAACTCGTCTTTCAAAAATTATTTTTGATTTCTCTTTTTCTTTGAAACTCGAGTAGAAATTGAATTTGGTGTGTTATGAACTTTCGATGTTGTTTGTAAATAAATTTAGTTATCTATTACAAACAATAATAAAAAAAAAACGGAAAGGAAATAAAAACCACCACAACCAAACTCAAATACATTGTGTAGAGTTTCAAAGGAATGAATGTGATGTATTAAATACATTATAGAGAAATGAATATAGAGTAATGAATACACTTTATAGTACTAAATTCATAATAGCTTCTACTAGTTTCCACCTCTTAACACTTATTTCACTAGAAAAACATCATCAAACAACCAACCAAACCAATTACAACATAGATAAAAGAGTTTTTAGACATTACAAGCCATGCCAACCACAATTTAAACAACCAAATCAAACCAATTACCAACATATGATGAAACCAAACACAAAATGTAGAACAATAGAGAAAAAAAACAACCTCAAAACATCCAAAACATCCACCGTAGGGAAAAAGAACCATAAGCAAAATAATCCATAAAATAGTAGAAGTAATAAACAAACACCAAACTAAAAAAAAATTACCTCCAAACTAAAGTGCCATATGCAACATTATAGAATAATGCTGGCCTTATTGTTGTTGGCAGATAATAGTATTCAATATTATAGATAATAGACATGTTTACTACAGTGTTGGATGGGTGGATATTAATGTGCTCTCTTGAGGTTTTTGCATTGTAAATTGTAGTGAAGATCAAAAAGTGCTATTTGTATATAAAAAAGATTTCCTTTCTAAGATATCAAACTTATATTCTCTACATGGAACTGTAAATAAATACTAAATACACTACAAAGGAGTGAATGTGCACTCACTTCAACCAACTAGTGGTGAACTATTTCTGATACAGCCTTTTGAGCATCGCAATAAAGACTATACAAATAACTGATCAAATATCCGTGTTCCTATATTAATACATATTTCCTTTTTCTCTTAAAGAAAAAATGGCATTCTAATAAAAGGATGGGCATTTGTCTTTGTGTAAACATGCCTTGGAAGGAAAACTTGTTCTTCAAAAATTAGTTGNTTTTTTTTTTTTTTTCGTTTTTTCTTTGAAAAATTGAATTTGATGTTTTATTGATTTTAGATATGATATGTAGATGATTTTTGTTAACTAGTGAAAGAGTCCAAGTTGAACTTGCAAACCTTCGTATGGAAATATTTTGGAAATAGATTTTTTCGTTTATCTACATTTTTCTTAATAATAATAATATTAAGCATTAATTGTATAATAATAATATTAAGCATTAAATTTTTCTTAATAATAATAATATTAAACATTAATTGTATAATAATAATATTAAGCATTAATTGTATTAATTAAAAATATTTTCTAATTAGAGCATTAGTATTGTGTTTGTCTTAAAATAATTAGGAAGATAAAAATATACTTCAAAGGTTCATTATTTGTATAATCTTGAGCACAAAGGCATTTCAACTATCAATAACATAGTGCATAGATTTTTATGCAATCTTGCATGTCAAACAAAGATTTTAGCTTAAATATTGTTTTGTAAAGTAGTGTTATGTGCAATAGTTGCAAGAAAAATTGCAAATCATCGTATGGAAATGTATTAGAAATTTCCATAAACATAATGATATTGAATTATGTATGTATTTTATTTCTTTCGATGTTCATTTTTTCAGTTATTGTGTGATTGATACAATGTTTAGAAATTTGTTTTTTTGTTGTTAAATAAAATTTGTTTTTGAGTTATTTAATGAGAGAACACTAGGACAAAAATAACCTAAGATTTAAAAAATTATTTGGTATTAGGGCCATGTTATTTGATTGATATTCTCAAGGATTCGTAGTAGTAAATCAATTGCCAGAAAGAAGGACTAACAGTTAGAGGGTTTCAATATTACTCTTAAGGACTAATTTTTAGATCTAGGAGTTTGTGAATTAGATCTCAAAGATGGCCTCAACTAGCTTCAGATTTGAGAATAGATTGGATGGTGCCTCAAATTTCTTGTCATGGAAAGTGATAGTTACACTCTTATTAGAAGAAAATGATCTCCGGGATATTATCAAGAATGTTGTTCCTTTGTCTATCGATCCACAATAGTTGACAACTCATAAGAAGAAATCACTGAAGGCCAAGTAAAGGACCCATAAGAAGAAATAATTGAAGCCATCCTTATTTGGTCAAAGAAATAAGGGAAAAGGTAAAGGACCTAGAAAGGGTAAAAGAAATAGTGAGGAGTTAGTCTCACAAAAAGAAAATAAAGAATTGAGTAAAATTAAGTGCTTCATTTGTCATAAGCATGGTCATTATGCATCATATTGTCTATATAAGAAGAGGGTAAAGGGAACAAGCAACAAAAGAAAGTAGAAACCTCTATAGAAGCTCATACACATTTGTTTCCAAGTTCGAGAAGGATTTATAATATAGTTTAAGCTTCATGATGATACCAAGTACCTAGTAGTAGGAGTTGGTACTATTCCCTTCTAGATCAAGTCATGTAACTCTTTAGATTTTGTGGACGTCTTATTTGTTCCAATTCTTATAAATACTTTTCTTTCATTTTCGGTTATTGCGGATAATGAATATGAAATTGATTTAAAGAACCAACAAGTCCTCATCAGGTTGAAGGAATCTATCCCAGATATAGCTCAGGTAATAGGTGTTAGAGAATCTAATCTTTACAAGTTGTAGGGTGAACTTGTTTGATCCCTTGTTCATAATAGTGACATCTTGTGTGAGTTGTGGCACAAGAGGATGGGGAACTTACATCATAGAACATTTTATACTCTGAGTTCAATATTGAGATGCATGGAGTATGTAGAGGGTGCCGACTTGGAAAGAATGAAAAGGATGCCTTCCCAATTAGAAAACATAGGTTTAACGATATTATAGATCTCATGCACTTAAATTTTTGTGGATCAATGTTGGTAGTATCAATTTTAGGAACCATGTGATATGTTTCTTTCATAGATGAATTCTCTCAAAACATTTGGATATACTTCCTATTGGTCCTAAGGTCTGCACCTCACTGCTAAGGGAAAATCTAGGCCACATCAGTTATTGGGATGATTGGTTTTTTATAAGTTTGGTTTATTTGTTTTGATGGTTAGTTGATGGATGAACTTCAAGGGCATGGGTTTAGTCGGACCATTCAACAATAGTCACTACAATGTTTTCCTTAGCTAGTGGCATGCATTCTGGTGTAGAAGATAAAATATATAAAAGTATAACAAAAACACTAACAAACATATGATTTGTCACTTGCAGCTAGAAATTTTAGATCTAACACATTGCATTAAACCTAAAACAATACATGGAATACATTTCTCAACATGTTGTAAGCACATTAGCTGAAAGAGAAATAATATTTTCTTGCAAAACATTCAACATGCACCCAAATAAGAAGAAAAGACAAACAAGATTGAGAAATAAAGTCTGTTCATTAGAAATTATATTCACTAAGTAGACAACTTTGCATATCTTACACTTCATAAGCCCAGTGAATCTATATCATGATAGCTTGATACACCCAAAAATATGAACCTCTTTACATTCCCATATTCTTCTATTTATCCACTCAAGGGATTCAAATGCCTATCTCAGATCCTAAATTCTATAGCTAAGCTCTTCATTACATTCAGATCTGTAGATCTTAAATTCCATCATTAAGATATGATCACTTTTCAAGAACACTTATTTACATTGAGTGAAGTAGAGTTTAAGAGCTAATTTGTAGAGATAACTCCCCTTTTCTAGGCCTACAACCTCAACTTGACAAAGCATTGTTTTTATAAAAAATATATTACATTACAACTGGATGTGGTATCTTGAACCAAAACAAAAGATTCTCTAACTGAAACTAGAGTCACTACCGATAACAAAAGTGTAGGAGTGGCATCGCAAAACTCTTCAAAAGATGGAACTTGTTATTGACCTCGCATGGATATACATGTATGCCTCTACTTGGAGAAAGGCCTTCAACACTGGAGAAAAACTTGCACAGGCTTCAGATTTTCCTACTTGTTGACATCAATAGACTTAGATGATTTCCTTTAGGAACATGTAGGTCTTTTGATGTTTTTTCTGCAACGTATAATACTTTCTTTTTAGTTTTGAATGTTGCATCTCAAGAGTTTGATATTTTTGTTGCAGCTCTTGAATATGTTGATTCATACTGTCATTTTTTTGATTGAGGTTTTCCACCTGCTGCTTACTGTCCTCCATCTCCTTGTTACCTTCAACTTTAGGCTTGATCTATGTCTATTCTCATCTTTAAGTTCATACTCTTCATCAACAACAGACCTGTTGAGATCAATGGAGAGCTCATCTTTCCTAAGTCTCATCTCATACCTTGGCTTCTTCTCAGGTTTGTCTCTAATGTTGTCTTTCACGGGATCATACACCCTTAGCATTCCCCCCCCTTCCTTTGGTTTGGTCTCTTCTAAAACTTTCTCTGGGACATGCTCTATTTCTGGATCAGTCTCTTCTAAATCTTTCTTTGGGTCTAGACTTGTGGTGTACTCTATTTCCAAATCAATTGGTTTAATACCTGATCTCTATCTCTTATTGCACTTCTTTTTGGTCTTTTGTATTGGAATTTATTTCAAAGTGTGGATGGCCATTTCCTCCATGTTGGTAAACCTAGAGGACTCTTCATCAATGTCTTGGTCTTACATGATGATCAATTTATGCTCCTTCAGGGATGGATTGAAAAAGGCTTTGAAATTTAGCCTCAACTGGTTGGTCAACCTAGTCTTATGATTTGGTTTACTTGGAATCCCTCAGACATGTTTCCCCTTTTTTATTTATTCCATTTTTTTCCTTAGGAGGCTCCTCAATCTGTGGGTCAAATGGAACAAATTCAACTGTAGCCTCTTCAAGAATAACCTGCTTATTATTCTATTGTATGCTTTCTTTCAGTTTAGGAATTGTTTTTTCTTGCATACCAGTGGGCATAGGTTCAACCTCAAGATGATCAAGAGATGGTAAGACTACTGGAAAAACCTATTTTTTACCCTTTCTGACATATAATTTATCATCTTCCCTGGCCCTCTATTTCACTATGGATGACTTTAGTTGCCTTTGAGGTATTTCCTCTTTTTCTGGAGTGATGGATCTTTGTTTGAAATATCTGGTCGTTCTTTTTACAGGTAGGGTTTTTTTCTTTGGAACGATGGATGGTTTTTGATGAACTTCCAGGCTCGGTGAAAACCCTAGCTTCTTGGGGAACTTCCATTTCTTGTTATGATGGTTGTTGTGAGTTTTTCTCTTCATCATGTAACCTTAGAGATACTAGAATTTATGCCCAATATATTCCCAATTCACTGAGACCATAAAGAACTATTATTTTTATAAATCCTTGATGGTCGAGGATTCTGTGAGTAGTTTCTGGATAGTTATGGACTCATTTGGACATCTTGGTTAGGATTTTGAAAAGGTAGAATGCAATATTCATCTCCTTATCACCATTTAGATGAATGAGAAATATGAGATGATAACAATGGATAATTGAAAACCTACCCTCTCCATTTATGTACCTCTAAATTTTTGACACGATGCCTCTCCATTCCTCTCTTAGACATTCGATCAGGATGCCTTAGATCCAGTCTGGGATGTGATGATCTGATACCAGGAATTGGTTGCACATCTCAACTGATAATTTCCATTTCTTGAACCACCTATCACTACGGATAGGGAGAGCACATGACCCAAGAATTAAATGCTCCGTTATGTAGATGATTACATCCCCAACCTGTGTTTGGAATCCATCAAAGTACTGTGAAAAAATTAGACCAATTTTGTATGGTTTCCATTGAAGGAATAGATGAAATCATATGACTCAGCCTATATGAATATATCCATGATATCTGGTATGGCTTCGAACAACTTGAATCCTATTGGATATTCCCTCTGAAGTTGCGAGTGTTATCGTGGTGGTATCATCATGCCCTAGATTCCATCCGTTGACAATGATGGTCGAGACCATGCGCCACTTAGGGTTCTCTCAATATCTGCAATGAAAATTGCACAGGAAAACACTGCACACTATTTTGAGGGTAATAGGAACACATGAGCGCAATTTAGATGCCAATGCACTTTATTGAAACTTTGAAATGTTTTTAAACCATGAAAACACATTAAAACATAGTCTATCTCGTGATTGCAAGAATGGTGGCATTCTTGCAATCAACATTTTTACACCTGTATACCTTGGTTAAATCTTTTGTGATTCATCAGTGATATAAAACATGGTGATAGGAATTTTCCAAACTCAAATCAAGA
This sequence comes from Picea glauca, assembly GCA_000966675.3. Taxonomy (NCBI): domain Eukaryota; kingdom Viridiplantae; phylum Streptophyta; class Pinopsida; order Pinales; family Pinaceae; genus Picea; species Picea glauca. The sequence continues at coordinate 200,420 of JZKD02S2414627.1, forward strand.
CCTAACTCAACCTTATAAAAAGAAAAATAACTAACATTAAGCAAAGAAGGGGAAGACATAAAATAAAATTAATTAACACACAATGAAGAAGAAAGAATAACTAAGAGCTAGGTTGATAGATGAATAGGTTGGTTTCATGAGTAGAAGGGAGAGGTGAAGGCCTAGGATCTAACATGGGCTCCAACTGGTGGTAGCACTTCACTGTGAGGTTCTAAGAACAACAAACCTATGTGCCTTATTTCTTTATTTCTGCCACCAACCACATTATTCCCTTTACCATCCTTGACATTTGTCTTATTTCAACTGAAAACCAAATATGAAACTATACCCTAGTGCCTTTATTGGGATACAAAGTCTTTTGTTCACACTAAACTACCAAATCATACTGAAAACTAAAGAAACTATGTACAAAATGAACCATCTTCTAGTTCATCAGGTAAAATAATGCTTCAGGAAGTGCCCATTGACCGGGCCTCCAAAGATCTCAGTGTCATCCAAATTTTACAATACAAAGGCATTATTATTCAGAACCTTGGCTACTTTAAAGGGGCCAAAACAAAGGTTATCAAACTTACAATGTTTTGGCTTCTCCTCCCTCCCGACATCCCATCTCAGAACTAGGTTACCTGCTTGAAAAGTATCTTTTTTGGTTTTCTTGTCAAAGGATTCCTTGATCTTGCTTTGGTAAGCCTCAATTTTCTCATTTAATATTTTGCTTCTTTGTTGAACTTCAATAATTTGAAAAATCCTCCTTTGAATATCATTAGGCTCCTCCACTTCTTCATGCAAAAATTTCAACTGGTAGACCAAGTTGGGTTGGAAAAAAAACATCCACCCCATAGGCTAGATGAAATGGAGAGGTACCCAATGACTTTTTGGTGCTGATCCGATCATCCCATAAGGCATACTTCAGATTGGAATCCCATGATTTTTTTTTATTTTCAGCCAACAATTTTTTAATAATTTTGATGAGGTTTTTAATTGATGACTCTACCAACCCATTCCCCCATGGGTAATATGGTGTATAATGTGTCACGATAATGTTGTAATTTCCACATAAATCAATCATGGCATTGGACTTAAATTCCTGAGCATTGTCTCTTACTAGTTTCCTGGGGCATCCAAACCTGGAAAAGATGTTTATGTCTAGAAAGTTCATGATTAATTTTTCAGTGGCATTCCTGGAAGGAATAACCTCGATCCATTTTTTAAAGTAATCAATGGAAGTAAGGATCCACTTGTGCTGTCCACTGGAGAGTGGGTTTATCTCACTGATGAAATATAGGGCGCATTGTTGAAATGGGTTGTTTGCAATAATTGGCTTTAGGGGGCATCGAGAGCAATTTCTTATTTCCAACAAATTTGTGACACTCTTCACATGTTTTGACCATGGAAAATACATCAGAAAATGTTGTGGGCCAACAGTATCCAACCGTTATAAATTTGAGGGTTGTGGATTTCCAGTGGTAGTACGCTCCAAAAACTCCTTTATGCATATCAATTATAACATGTTTTGACTCATATTCATCCACACACTTCAACAAAATACCAGTAGGGTCTTTCCAATATAAATTCTGATTTAAAATGCAGTATTTTGCAGCCTTTAATTTAAGAGACATGGTTTTGGATTTATCTAACTCTGCTGGGCATTCTAGGTGTTGTAAAAAAATAAATGATGTCTTTATACCGGGATGAAAGCGACTATTTATCCAATACCTGCAATGTCTTCTTTTAAGCCTATATCAGTGGAGCATCTGATTGGTTGAAGAGATGGCACAATTCAAGTGATTTGCAATTCGAATCAGATAACATTTTTGCAAGGTCCTGTCCCTTCACCAGTTTAATGGGATTTATGTTCAGATCATATTCTAGAAATTTGACTATCCATTTTCCTTTCTTCCCATCACTATCTGGATGGACAAGGATATCCTTTATACTTTTGCTAGGGACATAAGCAGTTATCTTAGACTACAAAACATAAACCCTGGAGGATTTGAAGGCCTTCACTACGTCATAAGCCTACTTTTCCATGATGTCTTATTTCAATTCTACATCCTTGAGTGTTTTGCTGAAAAAGGAAATGGTGTTTTTATACTCTTCTTCATTCTTTTGCAATAGTACAACAACAATGGTCTCCTCAGAGGAAAAAGAGAAAATTAGGAATTCTTTGGAATAATCTAGACTAATTAGAACAAGGGATTCAACTAGAGTTTTCTTTATCCTTCGAAAGTATGGAATTGCTTCCTATGTCCAGTTAATGTCATCATCCTTTCTCAATAACCCAGAATAACCATCCAACATGGAAATCCCATGGGAACCTACCACCCTTTGCAAAATGTGATCCATATTGGGCAATGGATAGTTGTCTTTCAGCAAACACCTATTTAGGTTTCTAAATTCCACACATAACCATATTTCACCACTCTTTTTCCTAATCGACACCAAGTTGGCCACCCAATTTGAATATCTCAAAGGAACAATAATCTTGGCATCAAGCATCCTTTCCAATTCCTTTACAATAATAGAGATCAACAGAGGGTTATACTGTCTAATTTTCTACCTAAATGGCTTAGATCCCTCTTTCAAAGGAATTTTATGCTGAATGATTTTAGTATCAAAGGTTTCCAAGTCTTCATAAGACCATGCAAAAATATCATCAAATTTTTTCATAAGGTTGACATACTTGTGTCTCTGCTTATTTGGCAGTGCTTTGGATATCTTGACGATATTGGCATCTAAAACTGTCCCAATATTACAGTATACAACCTCCTATTCTTGAGTTTTAGTTGCAACTTTCCTGGAGACATCATTGTTGCCAAAAAGTCTCTCTGGTGGGATTAAGCCCTTTGGAATATTATTTGTTTTCAGTTCCACAATGTTGCAATCCACCTTATTCAGAAAAGGGGGTGCATGTTGATTTTCTATTTCATCGTTTTCATTTTCTTGGTCAATAGAGTTATTTAAAAATTCATCATTGGTTTGCAAAAATCTCTTGAAATCTAGATAGTCACTGAAAACTTTCCAGTGTTTGACATTTTCTGGTATGGTTGTTTTTTGCCTAACCTCCATCTCACATTTAAGATTTGAACCAATGGGAGGCACAAAAGTACTAGAAGCTAGAGCTAAAGAGTCTTCCCTTTGATTGGCATCTCTAGGGACAAAAGAAATATTGAAAGCGAGAAAGAAATTGTCAACTATGTCCCATAGCTCATTCATGTATTTCCTCAGCCTCAATTGTTTTGTTTGATAAATGTCCTTTAACTAATTGAAAACCAATTCAGAATCACTGAAGACTTCCAATTTGCCAATGGACATATCTTTTGCAGATCTAAACCCCAACACTAAGGCTTTAGACTCTGCTATGTTGTTGGTTGTTTCAAATTCTAACTTGTATGAGAGTGAAACCACTTCCTTTAAAGGGGAAATAAGGACTGTGCCAACACCAGATCCCTCCTTTGAAGACAAACCATCAAAATACATATTCCAATTTTCATTTGCTTGGCCTATCTCTTGCTGGTTGCTTCATTTGCTAACTGATAATTCTACAGCATCATCACTGATATGAAAAATAGATGACCCAATTTCATCTTCTACAACATAGATAGGATCATTACCTGGATTCTGATGATCACTCACAATGTAAGACAATTTGACTTCTCTGTAAAATATTTTATGTTCTCCTTCAAAAAAAATGATGTTTGCATATGTAAGATCCATCTACAGAGATCCTCCCACTATCTTTGCCCAAGACCTGGATAAAAGCATGCCAAACTTGGGAGGTATATCAGCTACAAAAATATCCATAACAACACTTTTCATGGGCAACTGAGATAGAGAAAAGAACAGATATTTAATTGCTCCCAAACATTTAACCCTTTTAGAATCAAATAAGTAAAGGTCCTAGTATGGCTTATTGATTTCCATCCCTATCTCATCCATGACAACTTTAGGCATGACATTGTGTGAGGATCCAGATTCCATAAGGCAGTTGTGTAGAATTTTGTCATGCAAAATTCAAGGATATGTAAAAAGGTGGGGAAGCATCAGACCCATATTCAATATGTGGGCCAACCACGATAGCATGATTCTCATCTTGCAGTTTCATCACATCAGATAAGATAGAAAAATCACATGGCTACAAATCCTTCATGATAGACCTTTTAAAAGGTTCATTTTTCATTAACTCTTTCAAAGGTACAAGAATCTTGATTTTTATTAACTCATGCTCTATAATAAAATAAGTTACTTGTATGTTCACTTCTTTCACCTCTTTGTTTGGACCTTTCTTGGGTGGAATATATGATTTATTATTCTGAGTTGGCACTATTAGCACCAGAAGTCACCTCTGGATTACAGTAGAGGTAAGCCTGATACCCATCAGTTTGTGTGTCACGCGTTGGTTTTTTAAGGGTGGTCTAATGGACAAAACTTAGCACTAGAATGATGTTACAACACAAAACCAGATAGGAAATATATAGGGAAGTGAGGGCCATATTGACTTCATTTAGTGGATTGAGTTTAAAATGAGAGCAGAGGGAAGACTTAGTGAGAAAAACAAACTAGACTGTTGTAGGCATCAGGCCTTCCAACAGCTTGTGGAAAAAACAACAAGACACTGAAAATATGCCTATGTGACATAGTTACAGTAGCACTGTAACAACTTGACTGGATCCTCCAATTCCAAGCTATTTCAGTGTGAGAGGAAGAAGGTAACATAGGAAACTAAGTGAAAACTGATCATGATACCATTACGATCAGGCCATCATAGAGTTATCATGATCCTTGACTGGATCCTCCAATTCATAGTGTTTTGACACAGGATTACAAAGAAGTGGAAAGGAAAGTTGGCTTTCATTAACTAATAGTCTCAAATAAAAATACATAACTAGGAATAGCTCTGGTATCAAAACATTACAATAATGGGAGATATTATCCACCATCCCCCCCTTCCATTCAAAAATGGAAAAAATGCCTACATATACTCAGAGAAAAACCCACCAGCAGGTTCGAGTCATGGCATTGAAAGATTTACGTTTGCATGCTTCCTAGAAGAATGAGCGTGCAACCTCTGGTCAGACGTGAACTTTGCCAGACACAACCGTGTTTCAGAACGAGCCTGGGAGCGAATTGACTAGCTGACGGTCCTTTCCTGGGATTTCCATTTATGGTGGAAACGATGTCCACCCACCACCAACTACTTCAATAATTGCTTCCATGGGATCAGAGAGGCCCGAGTCAAACCTGCATCTGCAAGACACGACGATCCATATTAGCTGTCTGTTGCTTCACTGGACTGTTGCGGGGAGACCGGAGACCCAGATGGTAGATGTGGATGCGGATATCATGAGGAGGGCAAAGGCATCAACACTGTGAAGGTGATATGGGGGGGTGCTCATGCGGACAAAGGAAACAAGTGGAGGGTGACAAGGCTATTACAGGTGGAAGAAGGTGTGTGCACTAGATTGGGATAGGTTAGAGGTGGAGGAAATAAGGAGATGAGTGATATGAAGGGAGACATGTGTCGAGAGGTGAGAGGGAAAAAAGAAAAGGGGACAAGACACCTGGGACATTAGATGACAAGGTGATGTGTCATGGGAAGGTGACGAGGCTACCAAAATACGACGGGCCTGGAGGAGGGGAAGGACGAGTTGGAGGATGAGAGGGACAAAAGGGAAAAGGAATATGACGTGGGGGAAGTGGCAACCAAGGGAAGAATGCGGGGAGGAACACCTGGCAGGAGGTGACAGGTGGGAGCGAGGAAAGGGGAAGGAGATGGGGGTTGGGTGGATGACACTTGTCAGAAGGAGGTGAGAGCGATAAACATAGGAGGAAGTGGATTTGGCACAGGGGGGGACCTGACAGCATGAGAGGGCACCATGTTAGTGAGGGGCCCGCACTGAAAAACCACCTCATTTTGGACCTTTGGATAAGTGGGTCTTAAACCTGCTTCTTTTCATTTTCTTGCCAAAGGGGTCACTTCTTAGGGAAAACACCCCCTTCTTTAGGCCCCGCCCTTCCATAGAACCCTGGGCTATGACCGTGGTCTTGACCCTCAATGTATTTTGGGGATTCTCCCACTGGGATCTCTCGTTCCTTTTCTCTCGAAAACTTCGACACCAGATCCACAAAAGGCTCAAATAAGTGCTACGCGTCCCCTTGGATCAGACGGTTCATGTGATTCAGGGAATACAGGTGCTAGGACCATTCCTGGGCCCACTTGATGTGTTTGGGCACTAGGAATGTGTGCCCAACCCCCCAGGGGATTAACATTTCACATTTTGGGGTTTCCAAATGCAATGGAGGAGAGACCGCTTGTCTCTTGAAATGCCGACCCCCGAAACGCCGACTAGCTGACACCTGTCCCTACAGGATCAGGTGACCCAGATCGTCTCTTTGATCGACGGTCTCGATCTTTTCAGGGTTTTTGGCACTGAGGATTCATGATGCATCTCTTCTCCATTCTCCCGGTTTCTAAACCGCGAAAACATGGATGGTTGCGACCTGGCCCCCAAGATCAACGACTCTAATTCTTTCATGACTTTTGACCACCAAGAACAAGTTCTGATGTTAAACACTGGGAAACTTCATGTATCCATTTTCTCGATGACCGTCGATCTTATCCGCTGATACATCCATGCCGTTGAAACAGTATTTCCACGCTCGCTTTCTTTGAAGCTTGAAACAAGATTTTTCTGAGTATTGTGTTTTGGGAACTTCTGGCTACGACCTTGGATAACTTCATTTGATGAGTTTTAAAACCTCATTTCATGCATTTTACACCAAGGGCCCGAATCCGGAGAGAAACTCCCCCCTTGCAAGAATTGGTGATAACATTAGGCTCCATGGGGGACAACACGCTCCCTGCGGGCTGCCGATAACTCTTTTTGTAGCTTCAGTGCCTTAGTGTTCGGTTGTGGAGTCATGCTCTGAGATATTATTCCAAAAATAACCTACTAAAAATATGAACTACTCTATTTACAGAACAGGAAGAAAACACACATGCTCCAGAGGAAGATTATTTATGTACAAAAACTAAGCTAACTGATATTTACAAAGAGCTAGGTGAAAGCATACTTCCACTAGAGCCATTCAAACAACCTCCTAACTGAAGACTTATTTATTCTGTCATCGATAAAGGGATAATGGAACGATGACAACATTTTGGTAATAGTGTTCAGTGTTCCTCCCAGTGCAGAGGACAAAATAATGCTGGGAGGCTTTAATATAAGGAAAAAATGCAACTCCATGTACTCCCCTATGGGGTCATAAAAAAGGTGACAAAACTTACTAGGTTGGTAACAATAAGTTTTCTCTATTTCATAGATTCTCCCCTATGGCCGAACGTCTGTGGAAAGTATGGATGAGTGAAAATTTGATGCAGGTCGCCGACCCACTTTTCCTTGGTCTACTCCGATCACATCTGCTAGCTGATGGCAAGAAATATCCTCATGTATAACAATGGCTGGTTCTTTCTCCTTATCGAACTGCTCATTTATGATTACCGGGGATTAGAATAGCTGCATATCTAGCCCCTCCTCTTCTTCACTAGGATATTCATCAAACATGGGCTGCTCCTGGTTAGTGTTTGAAATAACTTCTTCGTCATAAACCATGTTACACAAAACATCTGCTTTAGGGATAGGAATATCCTATGCATCATCATATGAGTCAAAAATAGGTTGCTCATATCCAAGATTTTGAGGGAAAGGGATAAAAATAAAATCAGTTTCCATAACAAGCTCATTCTTTGCACTTTCCTCACCGGGGAAGCAAACACTGCTTTCGTCTGATGCAGATGAAAAGGGAAGAGAATGAACTAATATCTGATCCAAGTCATCTCCATCATCCTCACAGCCTGCTCTTGAATCAACTATATCTTGATTGAAATCATTGTATCCCTCACAACAACTATGACAAATTAACTCAGAGGGATAAAACTTCTAATAGTGAGCGTTGAAAGTTGCATGAAATTTCTCCAGGGAGGAAATGCTAGTAGGGGGTAGGGATTAAAAACACTAACGGGCATATCCATCCAATGAGAACCTGAGCATCTTCATCAAGACATCCTGGTGAAAAAAGTTGTTCTCAAGCATGCATATATGAAAATTAAACAGATTCTCACCAGGATGATCATGCTCGCTACCTTTGAACCTCAGAAGATAGTCATCACATTGATTTATAGGTGACACTGGATGGGAATAACCATCTATGGATGAGAAATCGAAGGGGAAAACCACTTGTCTAGGATAGCCTCCATAGCCCTTTGATTTGTCTCCCTTAGTGGAGTTTCCAATAGATTTTGCACAGTGGAGTCGCCATGGTGAAAGATAATGAGTCAAAACAATGTGTCCATCTTCAGTTCACCATCTAAAACTTAATCACTACAATGTGGCTCTTTTTAGGGAGCCTCAAGTGTGATAGAGGCAGATTTGGAGTGGAACTTGTGTGTCTTCCTCTTAGGAGCCACAACCAAAACAGTGGAGTCGCCAGTGTATTCTCATCAATGGAGTCGCCATGTGCACAATAGAAATCTTGGAGGGCTCTAATGTCTGATGCACCTTCAAAATCAAAGACTCAATGTCGTTCAATCCCAGGGAAAATATTCAACTTCATCCCTAGAAACAACGCCAGAAATGTTAGCACCAGAAGTCACCTCTAGATTGTAGCAGACGTAAGCCTGATACCCATTAGTTTGTATGTCACAGGTTGGTTTTTTAAGGGTGGTCTAATGGACAAAACTCTGCACTAGAATGATGTTACAACACAGAACCAGACAAGAAATGTATAGGGAAGTGAGGTCCATATTAAATTCAGTCAGTGGATTGATTTTAAAAGGCGAGAAGAGGGAAGACTTAGTGAGAAAAATGAACAAGATTGTTGTAGGCGTCAGGCCTTCCAACAGCTTGGGGAAAAAACAACAAGACACTGAAAATATGCCTATGTGACACAGTTACAATAGTGCTGTAACAACTTGACTGGATCCTCCCAAGTTATTTCAGTGTTAGAGGAAGAAGGTAACACAGTAAACTAATTAAAAACTGATCATGATACCATTATGATCAAGCCATCATAGCATTATCACGATCCTCGACTGGATCATCCAACTCAGAGTGTTTTGACACAGGATTACAAAGAAGTGGAAAGGAAAGATGTCTTTCATTAACTAATTGTCTCAAATCAAAATACATAACCAAGAATAGCTCTGGTATCAAAACATTACAATAATGGGAGCTCTGCTTCACCATCCCCCCCTTCCGTTCAAAAATGGAAAAAATACCTACATTTACTCAGAGAAAAACCCAGCAGCAGGTTCGAGACATGGCATTGAAAGCTTTACATCTCCATGCTTCCTGACAGACTGAGTGTGCAGCCTCTGGTCAGATGTGAACTCTGCCAGAAGCAACCATGTTTCAGAAGGAGCCTGCGAGCGAATTGACTAGCTAATGGTCCTTTCCCAGGCTTTCCATTTATGGTGGAAACGATGTCCACCCACCACCAACTACTTCAATAGTTGCTTCCTTGGGATCAGAGAGGCCTGAGTCAAACCTGCATCTGTAAGACTTAGCTATTCATATTTAGATGTCTGCTACTTCATTGGACTATTGCGGGGAGACACAGATGACAATCATGGATGAGGATCTGACGAGGAGGGAAAAGGTTCCAACACTGTGAAGGTGAGACGGGGGGGCGCTCATGCAGACAGAGGAAATAGGTGGAGGGTGACAAGGCTATTGCGAGTGGCTGAAGATGTGCGCACTGGACTGCAATAGGTTAGAGGTGGAGGACATAGGGAGATGAGTGAGATGAAGGGAGATAGGTGTTGAGAGATGAGAGGGATGAAAGGAAACGGGAAAAGACACCTGGGACATCAGATGACAAGGTGATGTGTCACAGGAAGGTGACGAGGTTGCCAAAATGCAATAGGTCCGAAGGAGGGGAAGGAAAAGTTAGAGGATGAGAGGGACAAAAGGGAAAAGGAATATGATGTGGGGGAAGTGGCAACCAAGGGAAGAATGTAGGGAGGAACACCTGGCAGAAGGTGACAGGTGGGAGCGAGGAAAGGGGAAGGAGATGGGGGATGGGTGGACGACACTTGTGAGAAGGAGGTGAGAGTGGTAAACGGAGGAGGAAGTGGATTTGGCATGGGGGGCCCTGACAGCATGAGAGGGCACCAAGTTAGTGAGGGGCCCGAACTAAAAAAATGCCTCATTCCAGACCTTTGGATAAGTGGGTATTAAACCCGCTTCTTGTCCTTTTCTTGCCAAAGGGGTCACTTCATAGGGAAAACACTCCATAGAACCCTGGGCTATGGCCATTATCCCGAACCTCAATGTCTTTCGGGGATTCTCCCACCAGGAGCTCTTGTTCCTTTGCTCTCAAAAACCCCGACACCAGATTCGTGAAAGGCTCAAATAAGCGCCATGCATCCCATTGGATCGGATGGTTCATGTGATTTCGAGGAATACAGGCTGTAGGACCATTCCTAGGCCCACTTGATGTGACTGGGAGCTAGGAACATGGGCCCAACCCCTCGGGGGATTAACATTTCGCATTTCAAGGTTTCCAAATGTAATGGAGGAGAGACACCTTGTCTCTTGAAATTTCGACCCTCAAAACGTTGATTATCTGACACCAATCCCTGGAAGATCGGATGGCCCATATCTTCTCTTTGATCGGTGATCCCTATATTTTTGGGGCTCCTCGCACCGACGATTTACGATGCATCTCTTCTCCATTCTCCCGGTTGCTAAACCGCGAAACCATGGATGACTGCCACCTGGCCTCCAAGATCAATGGATCTAATTCTTTCGAGACTTCTGACCACCAGGAACAAGTTCTAACATTAAACACTGGGAAAATCCATATTTCCATTTTTCCGATGACTGTCGATCTTATCCACTGATACATCCATGTCGTTGAAATAGTCTTTCCATGATCGCTTGCTTCGAAGCCCGAAACGAGATTTTTCAGAGTATTGTGTTTTGGGTGCTTCTAGCTACGACCTTGGATAAATTCATTTTATGGGTTTTAAAGCCCCATTTCATGCATTTTACACCAAGGGTCTGAATCTGGAGAGAAACTCCCCCCTTGCAAGAATTGGTGATAACATGCACATTTGTTTTTATACCCCTTAGACTAGGCCTTAGATCATACTTCTTTTGAGGATGACTTTGAAAAACTTCATCTTCCTTTATGTCATCATCAAACAAGTTTGACATTAGATAAATTTCATACTCTTTCCGAGTTAGGTGACTAGAATGGAGGTTAGATTCATTAAAAAGTACTGTAGAATCATCTCCAACATCATTACTTTCCTCCATCTCTTCAACTTCATTGTTTTGAAAAGGGGGTATAATCCTTTGATCTTCAACATTCCTTCTTTCCCTTTGCATGGTTTGAGGGGAATTTTTGGGCCTTCTGAACTGATTAAGTTTCCTATTTGTATCTTCCTAATAAGGTCTATTTGGCTGCTTGGCTTCCCATTTTAATTTATCTATCTCTGAAGTTCGAGCCTTCAATGTTCTGGCCATCTCATCATGTTTTGGGTCAAAAGTTTTTGGGTTATAAGAAGAATAAGGAACCTCTTCTCTCTGTTTATTTTTGTCCCTATCATATTTTTCCTTTAATTTTTCTGATGCTAGAATATTATACTTGACCTCAAGGGCCACCTCTTGGATAGATAGAAAAGTGGTTGACCTTCTCTCCCTTAGCAAGAGAGAAAATTCAACATCAAATGCATTTGAAAATGTGATCTTGGATGAGGTCTCAATTTGCTTGATCTCATTAGGGATTTTGTTGTACATATAATTAAACCTCTTAGTGAAATATGAAATAGACTCACCATTCTTCCTTCTCAAAGCCCCAAACTTGGTGATTTAGTAAATGTAGTCCCTCTTATCTCCCCATTGTTTTAGAAATGTTTCATTCAATGCCTTAATACCTGAAATAGAGTACGGGAGAAGACCATGAAACCAATTCCTTACCTCTCCATCCAGGCTTTGCACAAACAATATCATCCAAACGTCTATATGTTCAATGTTAAAATTGTCTGCAAAGCTGTAAAAAGATACCATATGTTCCTCAACGGTGAAATATCCTTGACCATTGTACCTAGGTAGATATTTCATGTAGTCTCTTGTTGGAAATGAATTTAGGTTTTGAGGCAACACTAATGGTGCATACTTGGATGTAATGATGGCCCCCATCCTGTTTACAACCATCTTTGAGACAAATGGGCTTTGAGGATGAGAAAGATATATTGGGGTGGTTTCTTGAGGAGATGATGAGGTAGAAGTTGAAGATGAAGATATATGATGGCTTAATACAAGGGGATTTTCAAAAATTATAATTTTACACTGCTTATTGTTTAGGACAGGGGCAACCTTTTCAGATGCAGGCTTGCCTTTGGAAGATAAGAAATGTATCTGAGCAAGTGTGGATTTTCTTAGTTGTCTCTCTGGATCAAAAGTTGTCGTGTCACCATTAGGATTAGGGTTGTCTTTTGAGGCTTTATTCTTCTTAGAGTTTGATTTATTAAATCCCTGCTTGGGAGCTAAAGTTCCTTTGTTGGATTTACATTCAGTGGAGTCGCTAGGTGAAATATGGTAGTCAGTTTTGTGCCTGATCTTTTTTCACCATCAAAGATCAGATATGATCATTTTCATTTTCCCAACAAAATATGATTTGTTACTCTGTTCCCCAGTAATGGCGCCAAAAGATGTTGGTCCTAAGGTCTGCACTTGACTACTAAGGGAAGATCTAGGCCACCTTAGTTATTGGGATGATTGGTTTTTTATAAGTTTGGTTGATTTGTTTTGATGTTCAGCTGATGGATGAGCTTCAAGGGCATGGGTATAGTTGGACTATTCAACAATAGTCAATACAATGTTTCCCTTAGCCAGTGGCATGCATTCTGGTGTAGCAGATTAAAATTTAAAAGTATAATAGAAAGACTAACAATCATACAATTTGTCACTTGAAGCTAGAAATTTTAGATCTAACACAATGCATTAAACCTAAAACAATACTTGGAATACATTTCTCAACAGGTTGTAAGCACATTAGCTAAAAGATAAATAATATTTTCTTTGAGAAACATTCAACATACATCCAAATAAGAACAAAAGACAAGCAAGATTGAGAAATACAATATGTTCACCATAAATTATATTCATTGAGTAGAAAAATTTGCAGATCTTACACTTCATAAACCCAGTATATATCATCATAGATTGATACAACCAAAAAGTTGAATCTCTTTACATTCCCATATGCTTCTATTTATCCACCCAAGGGATTCAAATGTCTATCTCATATCCTAAATTATAGAGTTAAGCTATTCATTACATTAAGATATGTAGATCTTAAACTTCACCATTCAATTATGATTACTTTTCAAGAACACTTCTTTACATTGAGTGAAGTAGAGTTTAAGTTCTAATTTGTAGGGATAAATCCCCTTTTTTGGGCCTACAACCTCGACCTAACAAAGCATTGTTTTTAAAAAAAATATATTACATTACAACTGGTTGTGGTATCTTGAACCAAAACAAAAGAGTCTCTAACTAAAACTAGAGCCATTGTTGATAACAAAAGTCTAGTAGCTGCACCACAAAAGTCTTTAAAATCTGGAACTTGTTATTGACCTCACATGGATCTACATGTATGCCACTAACTGGAGAAAGGCCTTCAACACTGTAGAAAAAATTGCATAGGCTTTGAAATTTCCTACTTGTTGACAACAACATACTTAGATGATTTCGTTTAGGAACATGCAGGTCTTTTGATGTTTTTTCTGCAACTTCTGGTACTTTCTTTGTAGTTTTGAATGTTGCATCTCCAAAGTTTGATATTGTTGCTACAACTCTTGAATCTATTGCCTCATACTGTCATTCTGCTGATTGAGGGTTTCCACCTTCTCTTTACTGTCCTCCATTTACTTGTTACCTTTAACTTTAGGCTTGATATTTGTTTTCACTCTATTCTCAGCTTTAAGTTCATACTCTTCATCAACAACAGGCCTATTACGATTAATGGAGAGCTAATGATGTCTCATCTCATACCTTGGATTATTCTCAGGTTTATCTCTAATGATGTCTTTCATAGGCTCATATACCCTTAACATTTCCCCCCCTTCCTCTGGTTTGGTCTCTTCTAAAAATTCCTTTGGGACATGCTTTGTTTCTGGACCAGTCTCTTCTAAATCTTGCTCTGGGTCTGGACCCGTGGTGTACTTTATTTCCAAATCAACAAGTTTAATACATGAGCTCTGTCCCTTGTTGTGTTTCTTTCTGGTCTTTCCTATTTTCATTTGTTTCAAAGTGTGGATGGCCATTTCTTCCATGTTGGTAAACCCAAAGGGATCTTCATCAATGTCTTGGTCTTTTATGACGATAGATTTGTGCTCCTTGAGGGATGGATCGAAAAAGGCTTTGAAATTTAGCCTTAGTTAGTTTGTCAACTTGGTCTTCCGATTTTGTTTACTTGGGATCCCTGGGACATGTTTCCAGATTTTTTTTTTCTGCCCTGGTTTACCTTAGGAGGCTCCTTAATCTGTGTGTCAGCTGGCACAAATTCAACTATGGCCTCTTCAGGAACAACCTTCTTATTCTTCTGTTGTGTGCTTTCTTTTAGTATAGGATTTTTTTCTGCCTACATACCAATGGGAATAATTTGGACCTCAAGATGCTTAGGAGATGGTAGGACTACTGGAAAAACTTGTTTTTTACCCATTCTGACATATACTTTATCATCTTCCCTAGCCCTTTGTTTCACTATGGATGAATTTAGTTTCCTTTGAGGTATTTCCTTTTTCCCTGGAGTGATGGATCTTTGTTTGAAAGATCTGGTCCTTATTTTTGTAGGTAGTGTTTGTTCTTTGGAATGCTGGATGGTTTTTGATGAACTTCTAGGCTCTGTGGAAACCCTAGTTGCCTTAGGAATTTCCATTTCCTGTTCTGATGGTTGTTGTGCATTTGGATCTTCTTCTTATAACCCTAGAGATACTATAAGTTCTGCCCAAGACATTCCCAATTCACTGAGAGCATAAAGAACTAGTATTTTTATAAATCCCTGATGGTAGAAAATTTTGGGAGCAGTTTGTGGATAGTTATGGACTTGTTTAGACATCTTGGTTAGGATTTTGAGAAGGTAGAATGAGAGATTCATCTCCTTATAACCATTTAGATGCATGATAAATACGAGATGATAACAATGGATAATAAAAAACCTAGCCTCTACAATGATGTACCTCTGAATTTCCGACAGGATGCATTTCCATTCGTCTCTCATCCATTCGAACAAGATTTCATGGCTCGAGCCTGGGTTCTAATGCTCTACTACCAGAAATTGGTTGCACATTTCAACTATTAATTTCCCTTTCTTGAACCACCTCTTTCCACTAATAGGGAGAGCACAAGATCTGAAAATAATATTATCTGTTATGTGGATTATTACATCCCCAACTTGTGTCTAGAATCCATTAAAGTTCTATGAAAAAATTAGAGCGATTTCTGTATGGTGTCCATTGAAGGAATAGATGAAATCATACCACTCGCCTCAGTTGAATATATCCCTGATCTCTAGTATGGATTCGAACAAGTAGAACCATGTTGTATCTACCCTATGAAGCTTCCAATGCTCTCTTGGTGGTATCATTGTTCCCTAGCTTCCCTTTGTTGACAATGGTGGCCGAGACCATGCACTACTTAGGGTTCACTCAATATCTGCAATGGAAACTGCACAGGGAAACAATGCACATGATTTCAAGGGTAATATGAACACATGAGCAAGATTTGGGTGCCAATGCACTTCATTGAAACTTTGAAATATTTTTAAACCATGAAAACTCATTAAAACATAATCTATCTGTTGATTGCAAGATTGCTAACAATCTTGCAATCAACACTTTTACACCTGTAGGCCTTGGTTAATTCTTTTATGATCCGTCAGTGATATAAAAAATGGTGATAGGACGTGTCCAAACTCAAATCAAGACCTGAATCAACCCTATAAAAAGAAAAATAACTAACATTAAGAAAAGAAGGGGAAGACATAAAATAAAATGACTTACCACACAGTGAAGAAGAAAGACTAACTAAGAGCTAGGTTGATAGATGAATAGGCTAGTTTCATGAGTAGAAGGGAGAGGTGCAGGCCTAGGATCTAACACTTCCTAAATACCAAGGATGAGATCTTTAGTATGGTTTAGGAGTTCAAATATCTAGTTGAAAAATAGATATGGAAGAATATCAAAGTCTTGAGATTGTACAATGAGGGTGAGTATACCTCCAAGGAGTTTGAATGTTTTTGCAAGGAGGCATGAATCAAGAGGGTGTTTATTTTTTCGTATAACCCACTATAGAAGGGGGTTGTAGAGTGGAATAAATGATCCATAATAAAGGATACTAAGGACATGATTTATGACGAATACTTGTTAATGTTTCTTTGGGAAGAGGCATGCAACATGTCATTCTACATCAAAAAATGGTGTTATTTCATGATCTTGGAGGACAAGACACCCAAGGAGGAATTCACTGGTGTAAAGCAAAAGGTGATTGATTTCCACATCTTTCATTGTCCAATTTATATCCATGTACTGGTATAAAACATGACTAAGTTGGAACCCTCCAACATGAAGTGTTTATTGGTGGTTTATAGTGAGACTTCAAATTATTATAAGATTTGTATTCCAAAGTAGAGGAAGACAATAGTGAGAAGGGACATAAAATTTGAGGAAGAATTAACATCCAAAAAGTCCCATGAGCCTATTCTAGTGATAGAATATGAAGATATGGGAGCTCTGAAGGTTGAGCTAGGCTCACATGTGACTTACAAATTAGTACACCAATCTTCAAGTGAAAAATCAGAGATAATAGCCCCTTCCACTTCCATAAGGAGATCTCAATGGTTCACTCAAATATTAAGGGATGATCAATATTATGTTGAGTCTCCTAAGAGCACATTTAGAGAGAAAATACCTTTGAAGAAGCTTCCATACTACATGGAATTGATGAACACCATCATATATTCCAATCCTTCCATCTTTTAGGATGCAATAGACTAGCAAGTATGGTGAGACGCCATGGTGGAGGAATACACCTCCATCATGAAGAATGATGTTTAGGACATAGTGCCAATACTAAAGGGGAAGTAAGTAGTGATTTCTAAGTGGCTTTGCAAGATTAAACATGCAATAGATGGAAACATTGATAGTTTTAAGGTGAGGTTCATGGTGACATGGTTCTCCTAAAAAGAGGGAGTGGAATATGAGTAGACATTTTCTCTAGTCTCTAGGTACAATTCCATTATATTAGTTATTTCCTTATTTTCATTTATGGGATGGAGGATACATCAAATTAAAGTGAAGACAACTTTCCTTAGTGGGATCATTTAGGAATAAGTGTACATAGATAGGCCTCAAGGTTTTGAGGTAAATGGGAAAGAGAAGAATGCAATAAGAGCATGGTATTCTAGGATATATGGATGTTTGTAGAGTATGAGATTCACCAAAAGAGAAACATATCCTAGAGTATATTATATATTTGTTGGATCTAACCTATGTTTTTGGTGTCATATGTAGACGAATTATTTCTTACATGTGATGATTGTAAGGTGAAAAGTATACATGGTAGTTGAGTTTAAGATCAAGGAAATTGACATGATTCAAGATCATTGTAAGGTGTAAAGTAGATAGGGTAGTTGACATCGAGATGAAGAACATTGGCATGATGCATTACTCCCCAGGTTTGGAGGTTTGGTAGAAACTATAAGAATTTTTCCTTGTCAATGGTAAGTATGTAGTTGAGATCTTGAAGACATTTCAAATGGAGGATTCCAAACCTATGTCTACACCCATGATTAGTAATCTGATCAATGTGACAAATTTAGATTCAAATTTTGTGGATCCCATGTTGTACAAGTAGCTGATAAGTTCCTTTATGTATTTAGTCAACACTAGGCTAGGAATATGTTTTTTACCGAACACCATGAGTTAATTCATGGTGGAGTTGAGGCATGAACATTGGGTAGCAACAAAACATGTGCTCAAATACATGAGGGGCATAATGGAGTATGCCCTAATATATATTGGATATGGTGAAGTGAACTTCTAGGGTTATTCAAAATCAGATTGGGAAGGAATTGAAATAGATAGGAAGATATCCTATGAGTGCTACTTCATCTTAGGATCAATGATGATCTCCTAGTTCAACAAGAAGTATACTTTCTTTACACTTATCCCAATAGAGTTAGAATACATGGTAGCTATTACTTCTAGTTGTTAGGCCATTTGGATTCACAATTTACTTGCAGGATTGTTTGATCAGGAGTTGCATCCCATAGTCATCTACTATGATAATAAGAGTTGTAACAAACTCTTTAAGAATCCAATGTTCCATGACAAGTCCAAACACATAGATATCATATATCACTTCATAAGAGATATGATTCAAAAGGGACCAATGAAGCTCCAATATATTCCCACAGATCAATAGGTAACTAATATTTTGACCAAGTCCTTAGAAAAAGGGAAGTTTGAATCATTCACAAACATAGTTGGATTGGTGCGTAATTCTTTCGTCGCTAAGAGGGAGTGTTGAGAAATGTATCTCAAGTAAGAATTTCTTTGATAGGTTTCAATGAGAATGTGCAAGAAGTGGTTTGAGATATTTTCTTGGTGACCACTTAGGGAAAGTGGGTAATAATTCCATCTTGTAATTTCACTTGAAAAAATAAAAGAAAATTCAAATTCTAATGTTTTGAAGTCAACTAGTCCTAGAAATGTAAATGAAATGTTCTAGAAGTTCTATAACATTAGTGACTTACATTAAGATTTAATATTAACTATATGTATCAAAATTGAGAGAGGTGGTAGCTAATATCAAGGAGATTAGTTGCTAGGATTAAGAGCATTAGTTGTCTTCTCTCAAAGCATAAAGAGGACAAGATAGGAGAATTTGATCTCATGTGATAAGAGAGTAGGAGAGAGCAAGAGAAGGGCATAGTGCATTCAAGGAGAAGATGAGAAGATTATTGAAGTGACTAGCAAATACAACACACCATACACTATTTTAATAGTTTTTTTCATGCACAAACCATGCACCTTCATATCTATAGGTCATACTTTATATTCTATGATCATTTAAGTATGCTTCAACATTTAGAGGAGAGGAAGAGAGATCTATTGTTTAGAATAGGAAGTAAAAGAATATACCATAATTCTGTAGCCTTTTCCTTTCTCATAGGCTATACACTTCATATCTAGGAGATGTAATGACTATACAACTACTATTTAAAGTAGGCTACAAAGGTCACCTTGTAAGTTTTGATCAAAGGAATGAAAATATGATTAGAAGGATAAATCCCCTTGTATGTGTTTTATTTCTTCCACTATTCATTTTTTCCATTACTATGTGATTTATACAATGTTAAAAAATTTAATTTATATTGTTAAATAAATTCTATTTTTGAGTTATTTAATGAGAAAACATTAAAACAATATTTACCTCAGCTTTAAAAATTTATAGGATACAATAACTCCTTTAACACCATAGTTAATAATAATGACATTTTCTTCATATTTCTTGAGAAGTCATTAGGCATTTTGAGTATAGTTCCTCACTAAGACTAAGAGAATGTAATATCCCTATTATTAATATTTTTTTAAGCAAGAAATTGTTTGATGAAGAGAATCACCAACTTGATTTCCCCACTGAAAACAAGAGGATGGCTGAAGAAAACAGGAGGATGGGACAAATGTTGGAAGACATACTTAGTTTCGATGGTGAAAAATTAAATAATTCCATTCACTTAAAAAATGTCTTCCAACATAATTATTTCTTTAATAATGAATCTGAAATCAATAAGCGAGATGTATTCCTATCGTAATATTATTCATTTCCATGCTGCTGTTCACACTCAAATTTAAGAAATTTATTGTTCATGCATTTACTAATTTAAGCGTTAGTCATGAATGCAATTGATTAAAGTAGACATTAACTAAGGACAACATGTCATTGTCATGTATAAATCCATCTGTCATCTTTTATAGGATGCTTACAATGTGCGGGATATAATCCATATGTCATATGCCTTTAAACAAAAAAATTTATCCACGTATTTAGCCACGTATCCATATGTTATGAGTGTTTTATATGTAGTCTCTTCACATAAATCATATGTTATGAGTGTTTTATATGTAGTCTCTTCACATAAATCTCAAATGATTATTCCATTTCTAGATAAAGTATTGTTAGTTATTGCTTAAGGCCACGATTCTTGCAATCGATTTACTGTTGATGATGTATTACTTAAACTTTGATTTAAAATATTTTTATAAATTATTTTTATAGAGATTGTTATTGGATGATATATTTGGAGTCTTATTGCCCAGGCGATGTAATTTTTCATTGTTAAAATATATAACCTAAAGTTCAAAATCATTGTCACTGTTTTAAATATTTTAAGCTAAAGTTCAGAGTCATTGTTCCTTTGCCAGCTACCATATTATGTAATTTTACATTGTTATTGTTATCGTTGTTAATAGATTATAAATTTGTTTCAGGTCTACCTCACTGCTTTAAATTTACTAATTTATGTCAATGTTTTAAATTTCACTAACAAAGGTTCCTTCAGAAATGTTGAGCCAATGCTATATATTTATTTATATTTACTAATTTATGTCTGTTCTTTAAATTTTACTGACAAAATGCTCTTTCGGAAATGTTGAGCCACTGCTGTCTACCTGCCACCGCCTCATGCTTAAAGAAAATCCGAGCAAGCTTCCACCAAACTGTAATCAATGAACCAAAACACTTTTACCACTTAATCTAGTTAACATGATGATCACAAAATTATATCCTCCATAATAAAATTAAAAAAATACAATTTTTACTTTTAGCAGCAAATATAGAGATTCAAAAAAATACATACATAATTTTTTTTTTTTTGTGTACCGAGTTAAGGGTAACATTTTTTACTGTACTAAGTTAAGAGAAACCTTTTTCATGTTATATATTTTACTATTTGGTATACCATCCCATAGATAACAACATGGACACTCTTTCTCGTCTCCCAAAAATTCAAGGAGAATTCACATTGCATCACAACACAATACTAATAATTGACAACCATCCATCCCACCAAACACAACGAAATTAAACGGCCAATGGCAACAAATGAGATATTTGGCAACCATCTAAGCGGAGGACCAATACAAAGTCTACGGAATACCACTGAATAATGAGGATGATGTTGGATTCTTAGATAATGCGGTATGACGTTGAATTCTTCACTGCACAAATACTTGCTTCGAGGTCAGAAGTGCGCTGAAAATAAATTTTGAATGAAGAAACGAAAGTGAAGTTAATAATTTTTAAAGTTAATTTAGTTGGTTTACCTTTTGGATTTCACTGGCACGCACTCTCGATGGTAATATGATATTTTAATTGTGTAAAGAATATGGTATGTTTTATGTGTGAAAGCGTGAGATTTTCCTCATATTTCTTTCTTTAACAGTTTGAAACATACATTTGTAAAAAATAACAACAAAGACATCGCTATTACCACATTCCTATTACGATAGGCTACTACTGTTTGCACTTGTTGATATTAGGTAACAATATTATGGTAGGGACATCGCTACTACTGTGGCACCTGTTGATACTAGGTAACAATATTATGTGATTTTAGAGATTTTGTGTTATGTTATTTTAGAGATTTTGTATTTAGACATATTTAATTTTAACGAAGGAAGTGTCAAGAGATTTTGTATTTAGACATATTTAATTTTAACTAAGGAAGTGTTGTTGACACTTGGTAACAATATTATGTGATCTTAGAAATTTTGTATTAAGACATATTCGAATTGAAATTGAAGCATTGGATTATTTAATGTTCTTCATGTATTCTACCAGAGATGAAATCAGCATAGAAATTTCCCAACGGAAAAGATTAAATGGAGACCAATTTCCAAGTTATGGGATAAACAATATTAATATTTACTTGAGCCCAAGTTGTTGAATATGTATGGCATGTCTTTTTTTTATAAGCAATCGTCATTTTCTTTAAGCATTGTGTTCCAAGTGAATGTCTAGGGTCATTTTAGAAATAGTCTTCATTCTAACAATTTTTAGTTTTTGAAATTTTGATGTATTTTCAATATCTTTTCATCTATAGTTTGTGATTCTTGTGTTTTATTAAAAAAATCAAAACTTAATTATATATTCCCTTTTTAATAAATCAAATAAGATTGAAAATGGAGTAATTATCATAACCTTTGATGTATTTTCAATATCTTTCCATCTATAATTTGTAATTCTAGTGTCTTATTAAAAAAATCAAACTTAATCATATACTCCCTTTTCAATGAATTTAATAAAAATGAAAATGGAGTAATTATCAAAAGGTTATGGTTTTGATAAAGTTCCCCTTGTTTATATATATCTAAATTCCAACACAATGTTCACATTTTACCATAATTTCATAATTTCATGTTAGGGTTAAAATTTTTATATATTAGGATTTTAGTTACTATTATAAAATGTAACTCCTATCACTTGTTATAGATTTTTTTCAACTAAACATAGAAGCCAAATCTCTTCTCAAAGATTAAGTTATTATCATTCTAATCATTGTGATGTACTATATTTTTCACTATTATTTAATTAATATTATTAAATTTTATTTTATCTTTTCTCACTATTATTTAATTAATATTATTAAATTTTATTTTATCGTTCCATTCTTTCTTGTGTTAATGATATTCTTCATTTTGTTTCAATATAATTCAAATTACATCATGGATTGAGATGATGAAGAGTAATTAACTTTCATTGTATCTATGTGTACTTTCTTGTGTTAATGGTATCCTTCATTCTATTTCAATATAATTCGAATCACATCATTGATTAAGAAAATGGAGAGCAACGTCATTACACGTTTGTGTGGGAAGACATGATAAATGACACCAATAACAATATTAGAAAATTTTGATAACATTAATTAACATATAACAACCACTTTTGATTATACGGTTACACACATAAATTTGTATTGTACCATATAAATCAGTAATCCCCTGTGGTTATGATAAATGATGTTTTTAATGTAATTTTTCCAAATACATTGCACATTACAATATTATTATATAAATGAAAATTCAAGTATTGTTTTTATCCATTCATAAATGTAAATCTAGATATATTTAAGAATGTCTTGAACAAACTAATTTCATTTTCTCAAAATTCAATATTTTTGAATTTTGTTGAAGCAAATATAACCATCTATGATTCCTTAGACAAAATATAAACCAAAAAATAATCTAAAAATAAGAAGGGAATATCGATTATCGATTATTGTCATTTTCAAGACTAAAATGGATTGGTTATGGGTATGGTAACCTAAGAATGATCAGACCCAACAATTCTTAACTAATTGACTACCCAACAAGATCACATATTATGTAAATTCCTTGAAGTACTATATTTCGTGTCATGCATTATTGGTAATGAATCAAGAATGTAGAAAAGTTACACATGATAATGGACCAACAATTCAAGGAAATTATGTATCCCTTTCACAATAGATAGGGTATATATACATATCACCTTTTTCTATAGGAAATTAATCATGCCCTCATGAAATAGAATCCAAACCTCGATTAATGTATTAAAAAAATAAAGATATAATAAATGAATCACAAAATCTTGGGAATTTAGGTGAGGAGCATGCTTAGTGAATGTAGAAACAAACTTATGAAGTATAAAGTGTGATAATGTGCATAGATTGACCAATTAAGGAAAGCATCACAAGTTGTTTGTATAAAGTGTGATAATGTGCATAGCTTGATGAATTAAGGAAAGTATCATAAGTTATTTCCATAAACATAAGTATTGAGCATATGCTACCTAGGCCATCATGCCAAACTATATGGCACATGTGATGTTTGACCTGATTTAATGATAATAATAGCTACATAATTTCATGGAATGAAATAAACTAAATTTTTGAGTGGAACAAAATCCTAGTGGGGCATATCACTTCCTTTCAACCAATCATTGAAGCTCCCAACAATTAGACTTGAGTAATTAAGAGAACAAAAATTAACAATTATATGTGTAGATGTGTGAGTAATAAATTAAAGTTAAAAAATAACCATAATGTTATGTTAGAGACATAAAAGGTTGATTGATTCTGTGATCCATTGTTGGTATAAGATATAATACAAAATTAAGTAGATATAGCTGTTTGGGGATTTTGATCACAAGGGTGAGAAACAAGAGACCCATTTGATTGCTTTGGTAAGCCAATAAAGCAACACATAACAATGGTTAGTAGGCTAGTGATCCCACAAACTAGAAAGCAAGAAATAAAGAAAGATATGAATAACAAACAATGGAAACTAAACTAAGAAAATATTAACAAAGAATGCATGAAATTGAACACAAAGAATGGTTACCCAATAGAGAATGGTCTTTGAAATTGAGAACACAAAGAGGAGAAATGTGGAATTTATGAATCTCCTATTCCTCTTAGGGAGGGCTCTTGAATCCCTCAAAGTAGAGCTATTGATATCCTATTTTTGCTTGAAAATGGTGAAGAACTCTATGACAAAGATTTCCAAGAGGTGAAAAGATTTCCCTATGCTATACTTTCCCAAGCTATTCTCAAGAGAACAAATGGGTTTTCCAAGAGTAATTGGGCAACATAAAAATGAAATGAACTTCTTCCATTTGTGCATACAATGGCCATTTATTTATATAACCATAGAAAAGTATTTGCTAACTTGTTCCAAGTGTGAATGGGATACCTTTATAGGTACATACCATATTTTCAGTCATCCCACGGTGATATTTTGGGTTGATTTTGGGTTCTTGTCTTGAATTACTTCACCCTAAAAGTGGTTGAGGCCCGACCAAAATCACAAATGCGTCATTTCCACATTCGCGTGGGTTTCTTAATGGACTTTCATGCAGGTCGCACATTGTGCACATTTGGAGTTGCTTTGGCCAGCGCGAATGTGCTCGCACTGACTTTGCTGGAAGTGCGTGCAAATTTATGGGTATTTTACATAGTTTTGGTCACCTTGCTAGAATTGGTTCTGTAAATATTGGAAGTATGTTGTATCTGTGATTATTGTTTCTTCATCCATTGTCTGTATTTCTATGAATTTTGTTTTGGTGATAATAGATTCCCTCTGATGTGTGAAATTAGGAGCATACATATAGCCGAAATCCATCAATGTTTGTTTTGTTGAAACTGCCATAGTAGAGGAGAATTGTAGCTACTGCTGAGAGGAATTGTGAGAGCGATCCATTGGAGGAAAAGGGGATTCTAAATGAGATCAGTATTCTCCAAAAACTAAAATGAAAAGTTTTGTACAAATGAGGCTGGCATGCCCCATGATTGTGTCATGAAACCATAAATGAAATGACAAAAACTAAATATTGTTGATGAAGTAGATGTTTGCAGTGCCCTCCGGGGAGTAAAAAATGGTAGATGTGGGTTATGATTACTAAACAGAATCTGAATCGAGGTATGAACAAATCAGAGGCATTAATGGCCTAGAAAATTCAGAGGTTTTCGATGATTACTGAAAACTACAACGGTTGCATAGTAATACCCATTGTAACATGAAACTTTGTTGGAGTCAAATGTCATGGGGGTCAACGACATCAAAAAGTGATGAGGAATCTTTCTCTGTCATCCAAGACTTATCAATAATAAGGGATTGAGAGCCAAGATACTTCCATCTTCTTGGAAACTTGTGCTAAGGTCGACAAGGAAGGGGTGTGACTACAATAAGCAAAGAGATTATTGGCATCGATTTGATCAAACGGGTATCAGGGAATGAGTGGAGGAGGAGATGGATTAAATAGTGACATGAACGATATTCAATATGTATGGGAATCGAGAATTTCCCTTATTTGGGGGAAAATGGAATGATGCCAACAATTGTAAAACACAATTTGGTGTTAGGGGGACGACCATCTATTGGTTAAATTGTGTTGAATGGGTGAGACTACAAAGGAGTGGATGATAGGTCAAAATACATATTTTTGGGACAAGAGTGTCAATGATAGTTGGTATTTGGGCCATGATATGGATATCTTTTCAAAGATGGTGATGAAAGTGGAATTCCCCAACCAAGGGAGGCATGGGTTGTTGTGTTCCAAGGAAAAAGACGTCATTGATTGCGATGGAAAAAATCTACTCTACTTGCTGGAATTTTAAATGTGATTTATATAATTACCAAATGAATAAAGAATAATTGGGTTGAAAGTACATATATAGAAATAGGTGCCCCGATGAATCATGGCTTGGCCTTCTTGGGGTGCAAGTGGCACAATGTAACTGATGAGGGGATTAGTGGGTTTCTGTACCAAGTAGATGAATGGAAGATGAAATTGCAGATGGGAAATTAATGTGCAATGATATGGAGGGTTAATGATAATGAAGAGGTGCATTTAATGTAATAAAAAAGATGATTTGGGAGTCCATAATGGGGTGGTTAGCATAATATGAGGAAGAAGCACAAGGTTCTTACTCTTGGGTGTAACGCTAACAGGACTCCTAAGCCTAATGGATAGAACAACATGAGTGTCAATATGACAAGGTGTAAATATATGTGGGACAACTCTTGGAGGTTATAATGCTACTGGGTAAAATTACCTGAATGTGATAGAGGTGGGGGTACTATAGAGCCAGATATGGGGTTCCTAAATGTGATTGTCGAGAGGAATAACTCATATATGCATTTTCTTGCAAAGGGAGTGAGTGCATACTAGTTGTAAACATATACCTGAATGGGCCATGGGATGGTTGATACTGAATGGGTTGTCTGCATTTGTAACAAATACTCGGGCACATAAAACCAAATACTTGGCATGAAAAATATTTGAAAATAAATAATATATAACAATTATTTGATAATCATGTTGAAAAAGGAACTCCCTGAAGGAGGTCGGGGAACTATGGGTTCCAAAAGAAGGCACTCCCCAAAGGAGGCCAAGGAACGATGGGTTCCTAAAAAAGGCACTCCCTAAAGGAGGCTAGGGAACCATATGGGTTCCTGGAAAAGGCACTTCCTGAAGGAGGCCGCGTTGCCCTTATGGGGGTAACTAAAAATGACCAAGGCTAAGGGGGCCTTTCCATAAGAATTAATAAAACTATCTTGGTGGATGATTCTGATTAGGCCATGTGGCTTTTAATCACATGATGTTCGGGGGAATTGGACAGAAGGTGGTGCTATAATGGTTCCCATGAAGAGTATATTGTGAGTTGGTGTTTTGTCAAGAGATTGGTCTAATGGGACAAATGTGGGAAGTGGTATTTCCCCTGTATTATCATATGAGGACTGGTGAAGGGTTGTTGCCAAATACCCAAGATTATGGACCAAAGGTAAAATAACATGCAGTTTAAAGTTGAACATCCACCAAAGAGTATCTGAAATAGCGTATCGGATCCATTATTTTGTGTGATATCCATAAGGGGGTTTTGGGACTTTAAACTGTGTGGCAACGTCTCCTATATGGGCATGATTAGTCATCATTGAACTGGATTCCCTGATATCCCTATCAGTGAGAAGATATGATCTTATTTGAGAGGGAGGAATGACCTTATCAAGGGAGATAATATTAGAGGGTGCACCAATTGAATTGTTAGGACCCTGCCAACAGTGGATAGGTGAACCTAAATGGGGGTTATCACTAGAATCACTGAAAGAAGTAGTGGCCTCAAAGAATTGTTCATATTCTTGGAAGAATGTAGTTGAGATTTCATGGTTTCTTTTGGGTTTGGGGGAAGAAACATGCATGGATTCCCCCAAGGATGAATAAATCTGCCCAACCTTCAAGCCTAAGTGGTGAGTATGCGGTTCTAGAGGCATGAGATCATTTTTAGGGGGAGTGGATGTTGCACTACTAGTGGCAGTGGGCACAAAGTGAATTGACTCAATGTGAGAAAAATGATGTGAGATTATATTATGAGAATCCATGATCCAGGTGGATATCAGTGGCCACCCACCTTTTCCAAATGGCTCAAAACGGTTTTCTGGCCATTTTGGAAATTTACTATTTTTAGCAGGTTTTAACTTTCGAGGCCATTTTGAGGGTCCAAATGAAGGTTTTTCGAGATCGAGATTCTCAATGATAGACGAAGGCATATTGAGCCCCCAAAATGAATCTCCTCGACAATACCTTTCCAACGAGCTATCACACACCTAAAACGGAGATCGTATGCAAAAGTTACGACCCCGGTAAGTTGATGTACTCACTTACCCAAACGGGGCCCACATGACTTTTGGCGCTTCATCTCCTAGGGTTAGGTTTTTGGA
>JZKD02S2414627.1:229085-241780 GCA_000966675.3 Picea glauca
CTCATGTGGGAATATCATGACTCGAAAGAGTTAATAAACCACAACAATCATGGCATAGATGAAATCATGGCCCAAGAGGATATTGTAAACCATCAGACCATCCATGACAACAACATTGATCAATACCGTCTTACCACCTAACTCAATGGGGACATTAGGTAAGATACCTAAGGGGGAATAGAGTCTACCATAAAAGGATCTTAAATCAATCATCAATGGGATAAGATTAGGGGCGCCTAGTTTTTTTGAATCAGATGAGGACATAATACATGAGGATGCCCCATCATCTATTATACAATGACAAACTGTATGGTTTGTAATGATGACCCATATTTGAAACAGGGTAGAAGATGGTAGTCATGCTTGGATAATTTGATCCCAATCAAGGGTGATGGACCGTGATGGGTGTGGGTATACAATTACATTTTCCTTACGAGGATAAGGTCCAATAGACATTGTGGTACCATAGGTGGAAGGGGTGTTCCCAAGTCTACATGACTGAGCCTCAGTCGTGAGGTAGATTGGGTGTGAGGGGTAACAAATGATTTTGAGGTTCATGGAACCTCAACTAATGGAGTAATGGGTGCATGTTGGGGGAGGGGGCACATCGAAGTAGTGTAAGGAGAACTTCTAAGTTTATTGTGCTGCCTGTGCACCAAACAGACTTCTTGGACTAGCTCTAGAATGATTTCAGGGCATTGATGGGCTAGGTGACCATAGAGCTCATAAAATGGGCAAGGGTGATTAGTCCATGTATGGGTGGTACATCTATGCTTGGTTTTATTGTATTTATGGTGGGAACTATGAGTGTCCCCATCTGTACAAGACTTTCCCCCATGCCATGGGCGATGGTAGTGGGTGTTTCTCTTCTTACTTATTTTTAGTGGTGGAAGACCAATATAACTAGGAGAGGGGACCCAAGTTTATCCTAATTGGGAATAAGAGGATGGGGTTATATATGGTATGTTTTTTGGTCCTTCCATGGTGGTTGATGGTTGGAGAGTCAATTATTGAAGAGGAAGGGCTACTATATGGGTGGATTGTTCTAGGTATTGGTGCCCAACAAGGTGAATCCAAGAAAGGATGATACTATGACCATGGCACTTACTGGTGTGTGTGATGGTTGTGATGACGTGTCTTACAAACTGGTAACACCTCCCAATATTGGAGGGAGGTTTCTCAAACATCTAGAATGATGGGGATGTTGTGGTTCCCCTATGATTTTGGACTATATGTAGATGTGTGCAAGTGGTAGTGAGAAGAATAAATGAACAAGTGCTTTGAAAAATGTGGACTATATCAACAAAGTTTTTTATAGTTGTTTGCAATCAAATAGTGGTAATCATACATAAACAAGTAACAATGTAAGATGGTCAATCATTAATTATCTGCGTGGAAGAATTAAAAAAAATGCATGTGTCCTAATAGACCTATCGTCCTTCCTCTCAAAAAGCATCGGGCCTTCTAAAAAAACTTAATAGTGGGGCATGAATCCACCAGAAGAGGAGCTAGTGAAGGTATGAATAATCAGTTGTAATGAGGGGTGAAGGGGGCATATCCCTAAAGGACTGGTGATATTTCCTAACAACCATTCAAAATATGATTAAGGTGCGATTGCAGACCATAACCACCACCTGGGTAGATACAATCTAGAATTGGCCACTAAGTCACCTCGATCAAGCACAACATTTAGATTTTTGGCCTCAGAAATCAGTCACAGGATGGATGCTTTCCAAGGGTTGGGTGACCCAAGGAGGCACGCATAGAAAAACTAGACCTTGGCCTTCAACCCTTCATGGGTGTCTCCCTACTTTATGGTGTAGGAATGTTTGATTGGGAGGACTTCAGTAGCCTATTTCACAACTTTTTAAGTTTAAATGAAGAAAATATAATGATAAGTTATTTGGATACCTATCCCCAAAATTGTAACTTAGACTACAATTTTGTTTTGGTGTTCCTGATATGGAGGTTAGAAAATGTGTTGTTTATGATTGCTTTGATGATGTGGAAATAGGCAGTGAAGTTGGGGTCATGGACAAACTTCGTTGTTTAAAAGTGGTGTGACCAAAAGATTGGTACTAAAAAAATGAATCCCTTATGATCCTCCCAGATCGCTTATGGGCGCAGGGAGAAGAGAATACTACAGTTTCAATTATCTAGTAAAAAACTTCTGAATATGTGGTCATGTTTTGTTGAAGAAGTGAAAGTGTGTAATGATTTTTAATAAGTTAGTGAGCAAAGTTTTAACATGTGGACATCACTTGGTCCTTTACAAATCTTTCTTACTTATAACTTACTAAGTTTCACAAACAATCCTTGCAAAAATTGAAAAATCCCTAGGTAACTAGCATGGTGGACATGTGAGTCCTTACTCTTGAGCTTTTAATACCCCTAGAATTTTATCTAATCTAAGAAAGTTTTGAAACTATCCTAGATTGTAGGCATGTGGGCATGTATGGGTCCTTGCAAAATCCTTAAACTTCCTAGGTTGTTTTCTCTAGAAATTTGAAACTATCCTAAGATTTGTGCACATATGGGAATGTGTGGGCCTTTATGTTGGGGCTCAGAAATGTCCTATTTTCATCCACCTTTCCCTTCATCATTCTCCACATTTCATCGCCCCATTAACTTTTCACGATATCATACTTGGGTTTCACCTTATTATTTTCCACTTTATTCATTTTAGTATTAAAAAGGAAATTTGTGATTAAATATTAGAAAATCAACATGTTTTCATATATATATAAAAAATGTGTGAGCTTTGTAATGTGTAGGAATATGTGAAGGATTAATTCAAAAAGACTTCTTGAATACTTCCTCCACCATTTCAATATTTGAGGAGATAATTCAAGGAGAAGATCATGGATATTTGGTTGACATATCTTATCCAAGATATATGAAAGATATGTGTGAGGATTTGAAGGGATTATATTTTGTAATAATGGGAAATAGGTTGAGAGAATAGTGGATCTGTAATTATGAGATGGTTATCTTATATTCAAGGCCCTCATGTATAAAATATAGTGCTCTCTCTTCACGAGGATTCAATTAGAGTAGTAATCAAGTAGAGAATTAGAGTAGTCATTAATGGCAGTCATTTGGATTTGAAAAAAAGGGATTCTTAGCTTTGATTCATGGTTTTGGTTTTCATGCTTTCATTATTCTTTTATGAAGATTGATTTGATTATTGTAATATACGATTTCTTCATTGGTGAGAGCTCTCATATGTTGTTGTGCCATTCAACTCTTCACATGTTGTATTTGATTTTCCTTCATGTAGTTATCCATTTCTATATTAATTCCATTTACGCAATTTCCCATTCCTAGATTAATTTCATTTACACAATTTCTTATTCCGAGATTAATTTCATTTGTGCAATTTCCCATTCCTCGATTAATTTTAATTCCAAGTCGTGTGTTTCAATTTCCTGCATTAGATTAATGATTCAAATTCAGTTGTAGCTGGACATTAGATTAGATTAGTCCCATCTCAATCTTGCATATACTTTGTGTGTGATTTGTAAATTTATGAACCTCCAATTGACAAATTAGATAGTTGGTAAAGCACTACAACTCAATTAATACAACATTAGTTTGGCCCAATATAATGACTGTCATTCCCTTGTTCCGATTGTTGTTCCTTTTGCAGGTTGTGTTGTTCATTTGAACAAAACAACTACCATTCCTTTTGTTACAATTGTTTTCTCTTTGCATTGGTTGCATCTATGGAGGACGGGTATTGAAAACAAAAGGTAAGAACCTACGTAGGCGACAAGTAAAATGCTTGTGCCAGCACCTACCTTCCGATGATGCATAGAGGTTATATTTTAGGACGTCTTTAGAGCCCAACATTTTGGTGCCGTTGTCGGGGAAGCACAATGGATTGAGGTATTAGTTTCTTTTTCATTTCAATTAATGCAAGTGTGATCTAAACGTGTTGGTAAGGGGTCATAGAAGATCGTGAGAGGAGACTCCTCATGTTCTCCCTACCAACTAGGTAAAAGTAGTTTCAATTTCTGCAAATTTCAATTTATGCAAGAGTGTTTAATTCATACAAGTGTGATCTAGATGTGTTGGTAAGGGGTCATAGAAGCTTGTGAGAGGAGACTCCTTATGTTCTCCCTAGAAACTAGGTAAAAGTAGTTTCAATTTCCACAAGAGTAGTTTCAATTTTTGCAAGTGTGATCTACATGTGTTGGTAAGGGGTCATAGAAACTACTTGAATGGAGACTCCTCATGTTCTCCCTACCAACTATCAAGAGCGTTTAATTTCAGCAACTGTGAAGAGTAATTTTTTTATGTTTTAGCAAGAGTGTTTTTTAAGTTTTTCATTTTGATTTGGGTGCTGTAAGAATCCTTTTTTTAACATGATTTAACAATGAATTTAAGCTTGGAACAACTCACTTATATCCTAGCAAAAGTCGGGGTCTCCTCTTCTATGGAAGAAGAGATCTTGACAACAACCGAAAGCTTATTCACTCCTCCTAAGGAGAATGAAGAATCAACATATGAAGAACCATTAGGCGCACAAGAGGTCGAGGAGGACAGTGAGGAGTTGCAATATGATCTGAGTAAGACAAATTACGCCTACGAAAGCCTGATTGAACGCTGGTTTCAAGAAAGTACTAGGTTAGTTCCACTTAGTTTTCCTTTTTATTTTGTTAATTTAGAACTTCAACAACTAATTTCACATGCCCATACAGATTCCCGACTATCAATTGCGAATTTGAAAGATAACTTATTTTTATTATTGTTGTGTGCATGACTACATTGGTTGTTTGATTATACGTAACTAATCTCTCATTGATAATTAGCATAGTGTAGGTAGGGTTTTATTTTCAAGTTTTTTATTTTTTATAAGTATGCTCTCCTCCGCGCTTCGTGCCTTGATGAGGATCAAAAAGTAGGATGACTGATTGGTTGATTTCAGGAATATCAATTGACGAAACAATTTTTTTTTCCTAATCTATTTTTTTCGTCTTCCATTTGCTCATAAATTTTTAAAAGCCTGCAAGATAATTTTTTACTTTTTATAATAGAAGAAATGAACAAAAAGTTGTGCATGCTTGTGTCTGCAAAGAAAAACAATAAAACAGTAAGGACATTGAAAAAATAATAATAATAATAATAATATGAATGAATAAGGTTTGCAATTCACACAAGATAAGAGCTGCGCAGAAACTCCACGCTGAAATAGAAGTTGAAACAACTTCATGACCACACTCTTCTTGTTTTAAACTTCAGCCTGGTTTATTTTTGGTTTGCGCGCCATGTTTTTTCCTCGACCCTTATCCCATATATGCCTGGAAATAACCCTGCAAACTAATAAAATATCATGAATTTTAAATGCGCAGAAACCATCGCATAAGCTCGATTGAACAAATGAACAACTTGTGAGGTTCTATTTTTCTGCACATCAATAATTTGACTGCTCCTCTCTTCACTTTAAAATTTATAGATGTGCCCATTCACTATACTCTAACTTGCATGGGATATATTACAAATGCCAGCTCTAGACAATGTCTTCATTGGCTTGTTACACATATTCTGTTGCGTAGAGGTGTTACTGGTTTTGACGGCGTGCAAATGATTGCTTGCTCATTTTGCCTCATGAATTTAACTCGGAGATATTTGTGGAATCAAATTGGGTCGCATTAAATTTTATTGTTTTAGAAAAGTGAGAAATCGGTAGAGTCTGCTTGTGTATATACATGACATTGAAGATCAAGCTTTGATTATTCATCTCTTTTTTTCATATTTAACTGAACAATAAAATTTTGATTATTCGATTTGATTGTATTAATGATTTGCAATGATCTTCTCCCATATTGGCGATATCATTTCCAAAACATCAACCTCCATGTCAGTTTTGTTTCACTCCCCAAAAATTGAAAACGATATGCTGACAATAAATTTTGAGTGTATTTCTAATGAAATGCATGGATTGCGATTGGAATGGGTTAAGCGTTTTCCACGAGGGCATGCAGATCCACTATTATGAACACCCGGTTAATTGAGACACATGGTCGATAGGAGAATTTCAATTCAAAGAATAGTCGACAGACACCAATTCACAATGGTCTCTTTAAGAGGAAGTATCATGCAATCCAAATGGGTTATTTAGAATGTGGAAGATTCGAATGCTTGCCCATTCACATTTATTGTTCATATCAATCCTGCTAGCTAGGTGTCCAAATGGGTTGTGAACAAGAAGAGTCTGAAATTAGTGATGGTTATCAATGGTCTAGTGAGGTTGTTAGGGGAAGAAAAAGAAAATTAGCAGCAGCTGGATGAGGAACGCCTTCCCAAGAAAAAATATCCAACCTTCTATTTTTCAAAGATGAGTACATCAAGGAATATACTTTCTTCATATCCTTCACCTACTGCTAAACCTATTTGAAGGTGTATGCCAACCTATAGCTCTACCTACCCAGGCTCGACGCCATTGATAGCACCAAAATACTGACTGTATTTCACTCCAAGAATTTGAGCAATATGGAGTTCCATCAGGCTTCTAGGGAGGCGGTGGTGGACTGGAGCCATTGTTTAGTGGTCTCACCACATTCAATATTTTGGCCAGAAAGACCATATAGAGAGGTGTAGGTTTACCCTAAAAGTTAGCCAAACCAATTTCCCGAATAAGATGGGCACGATTCTCTCCGGATATGCTCTCGAAAAATCCATTCATGGATTTAAACTGCCAATATTTGGCTACACGAATCACAGACATGGCCATTTACATATTGTGCATTTAAATATTCCAACCTTGGTGGGTTGATGACAACTATGGTTCTATTGTGGGTGTTCATGGGTTTGTTCACTGGCTACCCTTCTTCTCGGTTATATAAGATGTTCAAGGGCTCAGAAACACACTGAAGACTGCTTTCATGTTTCCTGGAATTGTTTTCTGCGTTTTCTTTGTATTAAATGCAATGATCTAGGGTGAGAAATCTTCTGGTGTTGTACCGTTTGGGACCATGTTTTATTTAGTCTTTTTATGGTTTGGAATTTGTGTGCCCTTGGTTTTTATTGGTAGATACTTTGGCTACAAGAAAACTGCAATTGAAGATCCAGTGAAAATAAGAAAAATTCCCAGGAAAATTCCAGAACATTCTTGGTACATGCAGCCTGTTTTCTCCGTACTCATTGGTGGCATATTTCCATTTGGTGATGTTTTCATTGAGTTGTTTTTCATCCTGAATTATATATGGCTGAATCAGTTCTACTACATCTTTGGTTTCTTTTTCATAGTCTTTGTTATCGTGCTCGTCACCTGTGCAGAGATCACGATTGTTCTCTGCTACTTCCAGCTATTCAATGAAGATTATCAATGGTTGTGGAGAGAATATCTGACTTCAGACTCTTCAACACTCTACTTGTTTCTATACGAAATATTTTACTTCTTCATGAAACTAATGACTTTAGTTTTCTTGATTGTCATTCTTCCAAGGTCAAATAGTCTCTAGGTTGTTAGAGTACCAAACTATCCTTCCAGCGCTGTCTCAGAACTGATTGGATCTGTGGTTGTGCAAAGAACTTTGGCAAATGGATAATAAAGACCAGAATTACAATGTTGTACCCTCGGGCAACATAAACTTTTGGAGCATTCATGGTGGCCTGCGCTACAAGTATATGAAAGTTAACAACCATTGTTTATTTTGTGTTATAATAAAATTTCATAAAATTATCTGTTGTTTGATTATAAAACTATTACAATAATTTTTTTTTTGTGTGATTGTTTTATTATCTCTCTCTCTCTCTCTCTATATATATATACATATATATAATCATATGTATATAGTAATAAAATTAGGTCAAGACATAATAAAATAAAAATTATATATAAATAAAATGAAGATTAAAAGTAAAATTAGAAACAAATTATAAAAATAAAACCAAAACAAATAAATTGCAAATGGATCTTTTCTAATAAATTCCTGAAAGCAATATGAACACATGTTTTTGCGATTTTACGCTAAGAAAGCAATCAAAGATGAAACAAACACACGTGCAACGACCACGACAGGAGGTATAAAACACATTTTATTTTTTTACTTTGTCGCATTTGTCCTTCTTTTTGCATGTTATATTTTCGAACATCTCACAAGTTTCATGCAGGATTTGTACTAAGTTTTTCAGGAGCGCGACCGATCACATCTTGCTGCTGAAGTGATTTTCAAAAATCACAAAAATTTTTGAACAAAATACATGCTTTCTTGACTGCTTGAAGGAGTTGTTACTCATCATAAACATCGTGAATTTTTTTTTTACACAGAAACCTTTTCATAAACCCATTTGCGTCATGAATGTCTTCCTCCATTTCTCCTTCAAATAACATTGGTCATCCTTGTGTTGAATATCATATTACATTGAATTATCCTTCATGACTCCTCCCACGCCTATCTTTCCGAGTTGCATACATCTCTTTACCTTTTTCAGTTCAATTTTCCTTATCAATAAAACTATCTAGCTCCCTTTCCATGACTACATTGCCTTGCCATGCACACTGTTACCACTGAGATATTTTCATTTATAGTTCTACCACTCTTTTTTTTAGAACTCGCATTGACTGATGTGGGATTCCTTAAGGCCCACCTTTCAACAAGTCTTGCCCCATCGACCTCAACACCTTATCTAGGATATGGACTAGATTCCATTTTGAGTACCTGGAGGCTTGCATGCCTTAATGGCAAGTTCTCTCATGGAAAATCATGGGAATACATCAATCTCCCTTGATCATTAGATCTTTCAAGTGTCTCAACATCAACTCATTCATTCGCACTTCACAAGATGTACTCGGGTACCTTGGCACTCAATGACATCAATGATGAGTTGCCTCGCATTGGTTAATGACATTCATCATTGGTCGGTAATCCAATGAATTCTTTTCATGCTTGACATCGACACATTCATTGACATGATTATCATTGTACCATCATGTTTAGTAGTGGGTGAAGACTGTACACTTTTTATGACTCCATCAACAGTTGCAGCAATATTTTTCAGCTATATGAGAGTACCACAGTTCCACTTTTGTACTTCCTCTTTTCCATGATTCATTCCACAATAATTCATATTCATCCACTTGACATTCTCTGATCTAGAAGACAACTGTCGCAACTACAACAAAAATCACTTTTCACATGACCCTACAACAACGACATATTCCATGCTCCAACAATCACATCAACCATATTCCCATTCCATAGTTCATCAACATTTTGGGAAAGTGGTGGTATGTTATTTTCTAAACTTTAATCATGTAATTCCTCAATTTCTAGCAATGAATATTTTGGAAAATTCCCTCACCAAGTTCCCTTTCCTTTTCACTTCTATGCCTTATGCCAAGTTGCATGAGGACATGCAACCAGTTCAGTTGGGGGGTAGGGGACTTTATTCACTATCATCACTCCATTTTTCCACTACCATCATTTCATTTTTCGTCTCATTTACCATTTATGAACATTTATTTTCCAACGATACTTTGCTACACTTTGCTTCATACGCATTGTTATACATATTGGCATGATTCAAAAATATGAAAAAGGGCTTTCTTATACTCAATGATGTTTCCTTATGCACATTGATAAAATATATTTTTTCCAGTAAGAATATGGGTAAATTATTATCATAATATCAAGAGAACAAATAAGGAAATGAATGTTGTTAACACAAGAACCAACATTCTTTATATTCATGGTTGTCACACAAGAACCAACCATAAGAAAATGACAGTTGTTACTCATGTAAATCCCATCCTGGAAACATTCGTTATCATCACTCAAAGCCAACATTTAGATGTCAAATTTTCTTGAGAAGATCCATGCATGGTTGCATGAGGACATGCAACAAGTTAAGTTTGGGGGTATGTTGGGGCTCATAAATGTCCTATTTTCATCCACATTTCCCTTCATCATTCTCCACATTTCATCACCCCATTAATATTTCACGATATCATACTTGGGTTTCACCTTATTATTTTCCACTTTATTCATTTTAGTATTAAAAAGGGAATTTGTGAGTAAATATTAGAAAATCAACATGTTTTCATATATATCTCGAAAATGTGTGAGCTTTGTAATGTGTAGGAATATGCGAAGGATTAATTCAAAAAGACTTCTTGAATACTTCCTCCACCATTTCAAGATTTGAGGAGATAATTCAAGGAGAAGATCATGGAGATTTGGTTGGCATATCTTATCCAATATATATGAAAGATATGTGTGAGGATTTGAAGGGATTATATTTTGTAATAATGGGAAATAGGTTGAGAGAATAGTGGATCTGTAATTATGAGATGGTTATCTTATCTTAAAGGTCCTCATGTATAAAAGAGAGTTCTCTCTCTTCATGAGGATTCAATTAGAGTAGTAATCAAGTAGAGAATTAGAGTAGTCATTAATGGTAGTCATTTGGATTTGAAAGAAAGGGATTCTTAGCTTTGATTCATGGTTTTGGTTTCCATGCTTTCATTATTCTTTTTCGAATATTGTTTTGATTATTGTAATATAAGATTTCTTCATTGGTGAGAGCTCTCATATGTTGTTGTGTCATTCAAATATTCACATGTTGTATTTGTTTTTCCTTCATGTAGTTATCCATTTCTATATTAATTCCATTTACGCAATTTCCTATTCCTAGATTAATTTCATTTAAGCAATTTCTCATTCCTAGATTAATTTCGTTTGCGCAATTTCCTATTCCTAGATTAATTTCAATTCCAAGTCCCATGTTTCAATTTCCTGCATTAGATTAATGATTCAATTTCAGTTGTAGCTAGACAATAGATTAGATTACTCCTGCCTCAATCTTGCATATACTTTGTGTGTTCTTCATAAGTTTACGAACCTCGGATTGACAAATTAGATAGTTGGGCAAGTACTACAACTCAATTAATACAACATTAGTTTGGCCCAATATAACGATTGTCATTCCTTTGTTCTGATTGCTTTTCCTTTTGCAGGTCATGCTGTTCATTTGAACGGAACAAATGTCATTCCTTTTGTTACAATTGTTTTTCCTTTCTAGGAGTTGCATCTCTGGAGGACGGGTATTGAAAACGGAAGGTAAGAAACTACATAGGCGACAAGTAAAATGCTTGTGCCAGTGTCTACCTTCGGATGATGCATAGAGGTTATATTTTAGGACATCTTTAGAGCCCAACACCTTACAATCATTTTTATATTATGTTTCAAATAAGAAATCTAAGAGGTATTGGCATCTCCTAAAATTTTTGATTTAGTTGCATGAATGATGCAGGCGCGCCGACTTCGGGCACATCCACTCACAGGATCTTCTTCTTCTCGGCTTGAAGAACTCCAAGGTTCTTCTACTTCCCTATTGGGAATTATCTACCCACAGATTATATGCCTCCTTGAAGCTTCCTTCTCCAACCTGTTGTCTCTGGTTCTACAAATTGTACTCCCCCTTAAGCAAACCTGGCTCACACGCTTATTTAAGCGTAAAAACTCAGTCCCATGCATAACTGCGCACCGGTACAAACCGTAGGACGGTTAAGGGTGCGCCAGCCCCTAACTGCCTAGGCACTTGGGCGCATGGCGCATGGAACCATATGTTAGGCGCAAAAGTAGTTTAACCATTATAACTCCAGGGTGGTTAACCCACCGATCAAACCATACACGCATTAACCAAAGGTTATAACATTCCCGCGCGCATGTTTTAAATACAATGGTTAACATATATAAATGTATATGCAATGTAATACATTGCAATACATTGCAATGTAATACATATAACGCGTGCGCCAATAGTTCGGGTTTTAACATATGCGGTCATATGTACAACGATGTGTCCATGGGTCGGGGCTTAGCCCCAGCCCGCCCCCCTTTCCAACTATTACAACATATAACTTTAAATAAATGTGCGTTGGAATATGAAACAAGGAACACGGGTTGGCATAATGGTTAGCGGAAATTGCAAAGTCATATGCTGTGGGGAGGTCCCGGGGTCGAACCCCACAGGCTCCCATAACATTTTACACAACAATAATAAACCAACCATATAAGGACACGTGGTGCCCATTGATTGGGCCACGTGTCCACACCTTATCATCCACTTATGACACGTGTCAACACTCGATTGGACAACCACCGACCAATAAAAACATGCCACATCATACAACTGCCATGTCATCATGATGGTATGGCCCTGCCATGTGTCCGTATGGACTGTACGGACAGGTACAGTCAGCATCCAAAATTTTCCCTGTTTGGCTTGGCGGACAGATCGCGATAACTCCTTCATACAGACTTCGTTTGCAAAAGTAAATATACCGCCGGAATCAGGAAGACGAGACGGAAGCAATGAAATTGTGTTTGTCTCATTCCGAGCACTTTGAAAATTGAGCAAAATTTGATCCCCTAATCACACCTCCCCATTGGGAAGCTTTTGGACCTCCAAAAGACTATCTCAGTCTATGTGAATATGAGGGCATAGTTCCCTCACCCTTCCAACCTCAATCCCCTTGGACTTGCTTGGATTCATCCCTTTAAGACCAACTCACAAATACTCCACATTTCCTCGCTTCGAAGTTCGCATCCTCCTGTCAAGTATGGTGTCCTCCTGCATTTCTGTTAGATACTCTGGAGAAAAATCATCTATGGAAGGAATCTGAACATGCTCTCCTTGATCATCAATCAATGGAGGCTCATACAACTTCAAATTCTCAACATTAA
>JZKD02S2414627.1:245850-264547 GCA_000966675.3 Picea glauca
AAAATGAAGAAGACTTGAAAAACTTGAATAATTATTGCAAGTGAAATGTTATGTGTTTAAAGCAACCAGATCAATTTGCAACACATAATTAAGGATTAATTATGTAAAAATACACCTAGACAACAACATAAAACATTGAACATCAGCACATAAACACAACAACTTGATAAAGGAGTTCACCCCTCTCCGGGCTACATCTCCTGGTCCAGCTTCCAATGGATCATTATTATTAAATTTCCCAAAGTGCTCAAAAACATGCCTTACAATGCTCAAAATGACAAACCGACTGCTCCAATGGCTCTGCAGCGTCCCAAAACCCCTGTCTGGGCTCTTTCGGCACCTGAAACGGTCGAAAAATGAGAAAGATATGCCTCCTTGAAGCTTCCTTCTCCAACCTGCTATCTCTGGTTCTACAAATTGTACTCCCCCTTAAGCAAACCTGGCTCACACGCTTATTTAAGTGTAAAAACTCAGTCCCGTGCATAACTGCGCACCGATACAAACTATAGGACGGTTAAGGGCACGCCAACCCCTAACCTCTTAGGCACTTGGGCGCATGGCTCATGGAACCATAGGTTAGGCGCAAAAGTAGTTTAACCGTTATAACTCCCGGGTGGTTAACCCACCGGTCAAACCATACACGCATTAACCAAAGGTTATAACATTCCCGCGTGCATGTTTTAAATACAATGGTTAACATATATAAATGTATATGCAATGTAATACATTGCAATACATTGCAATGTAACACATATAACGCGCGCGTCAATAGTTTAGGTTTTAACATATGCGGTCGTATGTACAACGATGTGTCCACGGGTCAGGGCTTAGCCCCGGCCCACCCCCCTTTCCAACTATTACAACATATAACTTTAAATAAATGTGCGTTGGAATATGAAACAAGGAACATGGGTTGGCATAATGGTTAGCGGAAATTGCAAAGTCATATGCTGTGGGGAGGTCCCGGGGTCGAACCCCGCGGGCTCCCATAACATTTTACACAACAATAATAAACCAACCATATAAGAACACGTGGCGCCCATTGATTGGGCCACGTGTCCACACCTTATCATCCACTTATGACACGTGTCAACACCCGATTGGACAACCATCGACCAATAAAAACATGCCACATCATACAACTGCCATGTCATCATGATGGTACGACCCTGCCACGTGTCCGTATGGACTGTACGGACAGGTACAGTCGGCATCCAAAATTTTGCCTATTTGTCTTGGCGGACAGATCGCGATAACTCCTTCATACGGACTCCGTTTGCGAAAGTAAATATACCGCCGGAATCAGGAAGATGAGACGGACGTAATGGCACTGTTTTCATCGCATTCTGAGCACTTTGAAAATTGAGCAAAATTTGATCCCCTGATCACGAACTCCCGAGTTCGCAAGATCTCTCGATCTTTGCCACCTGTCCTCCTCAAATGGATGGCTCTTAGTTCTCTCGCCACTTCGCTGCTTTGTGTCCTCACGCTTCGTGACTTTTAACACCAAATCCTCAGCCCTTCCACCTACGAGATCCCGACATGCGATGTGCCACCTGTCCACTTGCCGAATCCTGTGGCCCCACACTATTCACGTGGTTGCCAAGATATCGCGTATCGTAATATCATGATTCTCTTTACCAAACTTTGGACACTTTTCTCACGAGGTCCCGATAGACGATCTCATGAATAATCCAACGACCCTGAACGACTTGGATCAACGATGCTGTCACTCCTGAGCTTAGAGCCTCTCCACACCTGCATTGTAACTACCTTATGCCTCTGGAATATCTAATGGCTCTCGGAGATTCATGAAATATCCTCCAAAGATTTCGTTTGTCCATTCTCCCTTTGAGGATTCTGCGAAATGAATAAGTGCCTCTCCAAGAGACTCCTTCACTGCTTCGCCAACCTGTGACGATTCTTGCAACTTCAAGTCACACTTATCTACGTTGATCTTCAGCGACTCCGAGGCCTATCCTTCCTGATATTTTCTAAATTACTTCAACCTCAACGAGGTTCTTTGCATGCACTCCTTGCGGAAAACCTATGAACACTTCAACTGTTCAAGCTTCCTTTGATTCTACGTATGCCCGTAGCAGCAGTCCTTCAATACTTCACTCAGTGTCACGACTGAGACTCTCCTTAGCCAACGCACTCCTTGCACGGCTCGTATAACCCAATCTCACTCCTGGTGTATGAGAACAAGAGTTAACTCTCTGAGACTTCTGTCAACGCACTCCTTGCGGACGACTTCAACTACACTCCTTGCAGGAATCCTTTCTCAAGTAGAGAAATAATTGAAACTCATTCAATCTTCCTTTTAGACTTCTATTTAAACCATGAAATCATATGCACAACATCTCAAAACAATACATAACAGAAAACAAACGTTCATGAGCATATTATCAACACACACACACACAGAACACAAAACCATGAGTCTGAATCAATTCATTCTATTAATTCCAGATCTGTACATGGATGTCTTCTACAACCCTCTTCTATTCTCCTATGCTCTTCCTACTCTGAATTATACTGGCTAATGTTGCAATTTGAAATGAGGGTGTCTATATCTGTTTTCCCTCCTGCGCCCTAAAACTGTCTAATCTAAGAATTCAATTCTATCTACCTACATCTACTACTATAAATGCCTTTGTCTATCTCAGGCGAGAGCGTATGGCTCGAGGTATGATTACATTCTACCAAGGAAACATAATTAAATGATCTCATTTATGTTTAGCGCATCAACTTCAAGGGAAAATTTTAAAAAAATTGGCGCTGGTGTGTGCCCAGCTATCCTTTGTCTTCTGTGCTAGCTTGCTTGTCTCGGGAGATGCTCCTGCATCAATGAATGAGAAAACTAAAAGGTATTGGCCTCTTCTAAAGATTGATTTTTGAGAGGGAGATGGAGATTTATTCAAACAATATATTTTTCTGTTTTCCAAGGTCACATTAAGGTGCAAGGAAAGAGCATTCTTCAATATCGCTAAAATAGTCCGTAGTCTTGATTTAGTGTGATGAATTTGAAAAATACACACAAATTTCAATACTTTTAAGATTCAAATGCTCCACTCGGCCATCCACGTGGAAATAAAGGAAGTAAAAGATGCAAAGGTTCTTTTTATCCCCCTAAGTGACTATGTGGGCTAAGTATCTATGCAAGAATGAATCCAAAGCCTGCTTTTTGTGATTTTACAAAGTGCATAAAGTAAACCTAAGCTAGATGGTGAAAAATGGGCTCAACTAGCCTTACAATTAAAAAAATAAGACTTGTGCACGTCTATACTGTGAGACAATCACGCAATGTGCACAATTGATGAACGTAGACAACTCATGAAACCATGAACTGTGTGTGACTGTTAGAGCTGAACCTGCATGCACGCAAAGAAATGGCGGGTTGAAAATTTGAAATGAATTCAACAAACTCATAGTTGAATTGCAGTGTATGAAGGGTAGGCTACGCCAATTTTGGACCTTTCAAACAGTAGAAAGTGAGAATAACAACTCTAATATCCTACTAGAGGAGGAATTTTGATTCCAATCC
Source organism: Picea glauca (assembly GCA_000966675.3). Taxonomy (NCBI): domain Eukaryota; kingdom Viridiplantae; phylum Streptophyta; class Pinopsida; order Pinales; family Pinaceae; genus Picea; species Picea glauca. Next base: position 249,398 of record JZKD02S2414627.1, read on the forward strand.
CTAGTATGGTCGCCAATTTGTTTGGGGATTTTGATCACAAGGGTGAGGAAAAAGAGACCCCTTTGAGTGCCTTGGTAAGCCAACAAAGCAACACAAAACAATGGTTAGTATGTTAGTAAACCCACAAACTATAAATCAATAAGTAAAGAAAGGTAGGAATAAAAAACAATAGAAACTAATCTAAGAAAATATTAATGAAGGATGCATGAAATTGAACACAAAGAATGGTTACCCAATAGAGAATGGTCTTTGAAATTGAGAACACCAAGATGAGAAATGTGGGATTTATGAATCCCCTATTACTCCTAGGGAGGGCTCTTGAATCCCTCAAATTAGATCTATTCCTCTCCTATTTATACTTGACAATGGTGAATAACTCTATGGAAAATATTTGTAAGAGGTGAAAAGCTTTCCCTATGCTATACTTTCCCAAGATATTCTCAAGAGACCAAATGGTTTCTCCAAGAGTAATTGAGAAACATAACAATGCAATTAAGTTCTTCCATTTGTGCATACAATGGCCATTTATTTATAGAACCATAGAAAGATATTTCCTAACTTGTTCCAAGTGTGAATGAGATACCTTTAGAGGTACATCCGATCTTTTCATTCATCCCGAGGAGAGATTTTGGGTCGATCTTGGGGTCTTGTCTTGAATTACTTCTCCCTAGAAGTGGTTGAGTCCCGACCAAAATCATAAATGCATCATTTCCACATCTGTATGTGTTTCTTCATCGATAGTCATGTGGGTCAAACACTATGTGCATTTGGAGTTTTTTTGGCCCGCACAAATGCACACACACTGACTTTGCTGGAAGCACGTGTAAATTTATGGGTATTTTACATAGTTTTGGTCACCTTGCTAAAAATGGTTCTGTAAATATTTGAAGTATGTTGTATCTGTGTTGATTTTTTCTTCATACACTGTCTGTATTCTATGATACATTCTTTGGTGATAAAAATAGTAATGTTGTAGTAAGAATTATGGAGCAAGTCATGTGAAGGGAACATTACGAAGCTAGATCTGGTAAAAGTTACAAATAAACAATTACTCTTCATGCCAAGCATGTTTTTAAGTACAATGATACATATCTATAAAAGAGCGTGATAAAATAATTAAGGGAGATAGTCCATAGTGATCATTCTTGTGCACAATGAACAAGGTTTATAACTTCCTTGTTCCTTAGAATTAGGTCATCTTGGTATGTATTAACTTGGTCATAAGCTATCACTAGCATGATTATTAGATTTTCTTGGCCCAATTTGATCATGCACTAGTTAATCACATCAATCCTCTATGTTGTGTTGTGTCAGGGGCATGTAACATTTCCTTATTATTGAGTTGACATAGTGATTTATCTTTTGATTCCTATGTTGGGTTGGTGCTAATTAGTTTATGTGATTGTGTTATAATATCAGTATGTTAGAGATCAAACATTCGTCACACTTGATCAATTATATGTAAAGAACTAGTTTCATCCATATTGGAAGGTAGTTTGATAATATTTGAAGTTCTATTACAACACTTTTTTGGCATGTTGATGCATAAAAAATCTTCGACACATGCTAAAATTTTAAGGACATACAAATCAATTATTTTCTATCCCTACCCCCCACCCAAGGTAATAAATGGTTCCCATTATGTTAAGATGAGAAGTGTTGGACCCAAATAGGGATAATTTTGAGGATCCATGTTTATCATATAAGTGTAGAAACCTTGGTGAGTCCTTCAAATTATTAAAATTCCAACAGTTTATTTTTGTAAAAATATTCAAATTTTTAAGGATTTTATATTATTTCTAGGAAAATTTGGGGTTTTTCTTAAAATTTTTTTTTATCATATTGAATTTGGGTGAATGATTTTTGAAAAAATCAAATTTGGTGAATCATTTCTGGAAAAAATGGAAATTCTTCAAATGCATGAATTTAGCTCATAAAATTTTCTTTGAACCCCAATGTGACAAAATGTTTTACTAAATGAGAGTACTCTATTGCATTATCCAATATATGAGGAAACTTTTGTCACAACTACTCAAGTATGAAGTACTTAACCCATGTTAGAAATATACCTATGTTAACAATTTTAAATAGATAATTATCATTTTTGGGTGTGTGTTGTGTGCCCTCCTATCAATAAGTGAAAAGATGATGTGGGTGCATTGGAAATAGGGTTTATATTCACCAAAGGACTATTGTGCTAAATAATTAGAGTACTTCCATGACATTTCAACTCAACATTGAACACTACATCCCTCCCAAGATAATATGGTGGAAGAATACTTATTATACTACACAGTGATAGTCGGTGATAGTGTTTTGGACATAACCTTGCTGAAAAGAAAAACCTTGTTCCCAATTGAGATGATATGTTATACATAATTTTCATCATGGTGTTGCTTGTATTTTTCTATGGTCCATTGCAAAACATTGCCGACTTGTCATTACACATTCCAGAACTGATCAATGAAGTGAATTTATTTGTTGTCTTATTAGTCTTTGCCGAAGGCTAGGACTCTTAACGATCGATTGATCGTTGACCTTCAATTACTTTTCCTTTGACTAAAATTATTTTTGTGCTTCTCAAAATTATACATAGGAAAATCAAAATAGATATTATTTTGTAATATTTTATTTGTTTTTATTTAAAAAGCTATTGGCTAATAAGTTGTATGTCTTATTGCGAAACTTTTTGTTAATCTCAAGTTTTGAGTCTGGGATATCTTCATATTTTCATTCACATTGTTTTATTGTATTTCTTATTGCCGAGATTTTTTTTAATCCTAAGTTTTGAGTCTAGGATAGCTTTAATGGAAAATGACAGTCTGGCTAACCACATCTTCTATTCCAAAAGATAAACATGCCTATCATGGCTCAAGATATACAAAATTGCAGTGGGCATATCCATGGGGCTAACTTATCTGCACGAATTCTCCAAGCCGACCATCATTCACGGGGATGTAAAGGTTGTGGATGTGTTTTTGGAAACCCATCTCAATTCTCTTGTCACAGACTTTTAGATGCATAAGCATGTCATACGGTGGTGCCCCTATGCCCCTCTGCTTGCTGAGAAAGTGCATAAATCTCTCATTTCTACATGATAGTCAACCATGTTCCATACGCTAGTGTCCCTCTGCTTACTAGCTTTCCTAACAAGTAAATGAATTTCTAGTTGGATTGATTGATGTAGGAGTGGTCAAATGAATATGGAATGGTCGGGTCTATCCAATGAACCAGTCCAACTAATTTTAACTACCAAGTATGAAATCTTGCTAACATTTCACTCAATTAATTTTAACCAATATCATTTTCTTTCCCTTAATTTTTTCTGGCATTTCATTCAACTTTTAATGGAAATTGTTCCCTACTTACCGGACCTACCTGTCTCTTACCTGAATAACCATCAGTCTTACCTTAATAGTTTCTAACTTGAATAGAGTCTATTATCCTATCTTCCTTTCTGTATCTATGGAACTCATCCATTTTCAAACCTCAGTTATGGCCCTCGTTCATGAGAATATCTAATACTCTCTTGTTCAATATGCTCGCTTCGTTCTTCCACATGTTTGTTGCTTCTCCTTCTATGAAGGAAGTATAACTAGTTTAAAGAGTTGGAGCTCCTCTCTTTATGTATTCTAACTCCTTCTCTATCGGGCAAGTGCTAAGTAATGTCTTTATTGGAGATGAATATCAATATTATGAGACCCTTAGAATGTACACTAAGTCAATTGCAACAATACTCATAACTATTTGCAACAATACTCATAACGCCTTCAAATATTGCAACAATTGTCTTCTCATAACTACTTGTGATTACTAAGTCATCGACATACACAACTATTATCACAATATTCTCCCCCCCCGCCTCCCTTTTTCTTTGCAGTAGAGGTTAGGATCATAAGGGCTTCTCTTTCAGTCCTGCTATGCAAACTGCTCATCAATTTTGATTATATTTTGGAGCTACTTAAAATTCACCTAGCGTATCTCCATATCCATCTCTCTCTACTGGTGGTGATCCTCAGGTGGTAAATATTTGCTTCTTGATCCATTGCTACTAAAACTGGGATTAGGATGCTAAGTCAGTCAGGTCGAATGATCGATTTCCTCCTTCACTCTCCCACCACGTTTTTTAGGGAATATTTATTATAGACAGGTTCTTCTAATTCTCTTGAGTAACTTATGTCCCTTCCTTTCCTCTCTTTGTTAATGTGACCATAACTCATAAGGCAAACCTCATTCATGTGCAGGTCAGTTCTATTGCAAAATTCCAATAACAAGAAAACAAGCCACAAGTACTATGCGCCCCATTACGGTCTTGATATCATCTGCTATCCCAAATCATTTTTTTGATACAAGTTCCATACGTTTTAATTTTTAAAAAGAAAAAATAGAGGACAAATAAGGAATTTGCAACATAGAAGGAGAACAACCTACCCTGGTTGGTGAAGTAAGTTGTAAAACTGAACCTGCACACAAACAAACATTTCTAATTTAATGTGTTTTCCAATCCGTTCCATAACTGCCATGGTTGATTTGTTGTGTCCAATTGATAGGTATATAAAATAGGGAATTTCCAAAATTGTTTCTTACCATAAGATGCTTTCGAATTTCTTACTAGGATGCCCTCGAAACCATTGATTTTTTTTTTCTCCAAAATATAGATCACTATCCCTCCAGACATGAAGAACCCTGCAATAAGTAGCCACATTTTGGTGGTGAAAGGTTTCATAAAATACCATCCAAAACTAACGGTTTCCTGATCTTTCAATGGGACAACAATCACTAAACCAACAAGGAACAAAAGGGGACTGTATGGAACTAGAAGAAATGGCCAGAGAAAGAGCTCCTCGTATGCAAGAAGGAAGGGGCTATACCAAAACAACTCATGAGTCAAGGAAAGGAGAAGTGAGACGTCAGAGAAAAGAAGCCACGATCCTTGAAGTTGGAAACTTGGTGTCCCAAGGAGGACACCCCATTGAAGCAAAGCCATGATGCGGGACAAAGAACACACGGTTGAAGTCAGGCACAACGAAACACTCCATTATCGAAGGGGAACACATGGATGATGTAAATGGAGCTAAACATGCTGGGAATTAAATTCTATCAAGGAGTGTGTTGTGTGTACTCACTTTTCTAATGTAAATTTATATATAAATAAATGAAAATTAACTGAATGAATGGAGTCTTTGTATAGTTGTTATGAAGATTCCATATTATTTGTTTTTTCATGATTCTAAAAATTTTGACAGGAGATTTGATGAAGATGATAGATGAAGATGGATTATGGGTATAGAAGTATGCTGTTGTATTAGTTTGTCATGAAAACAATTTAGATAGTGAAAGAAAAAACCCAAATGCATTTCTTGGTGATAAAAAAAAACAATTCTACTTTATGCCATTGCTAATCACCCATCTATTTTTATTCTTCATTCTAAAACTCATTGCCCCCATTTCAAAGGCCTTTGATTTTTTTGTCAGCACGATGACCATTCACCAGAATTTGGAAGTTTTTTCTAGAGCAGAATCTATAGAGAGATCAATTAAGTAATAACATTATCATCTTCGGTTTTTAAAAGATTTTGGTTGCTTGAAAAAATATTATCCAAAAATATTTACGTTAACTAATTCAATATGTAAATAATTGTGTGGAGTTTGAGAGATGGAAGATATATAGAGGTTTGTGTGGAGTTTGTGAGAGGGAAGAGGGGTGGTGTCCCCTCCTATAAAAGGCCTTAAGAAACAACAATGCCATCACATCATGGGGGCATCCTATAGAAAAAACCGTGATATAGCTTCATCTCATCTCTACTAACAACTATGGAAATTTCTATTATCTGTAGCTTCCTTTCATCAAGAAATATTTTAAGCCTTGGTAAATTTTATAGCATGAACTGTGTGTTTTTTCTTCTCGGTGGGATATAATATGTTTTTTCTTTTTCTTCTCGGTGGGAGATAACATGTATGTGGGATGTACTTACTTTATGATGGATAAACTTGATGTCTAAAAAATAATCTTTGTACATACAATGGACTTTTACTAGATTTGATTCATACTTACTTAAAATATCTGATTCATAGTTTTGGTATGTATATACATAGATGTTAATATCATAGGGATGTCATTACATGAATTCCTTTGGACTGATTTTTGAGAATCTTAGTGGCCTGTAATGCTTTCATGTCCATTTCAAAGTATTCTCTCTTAATTTGTAGGAAATATTATACCCTTCTTCATGCCATAATTTGTCACAGATTCAGATTGGTAATCTACCTTTATTTATAAGGTCCATAACTTTACTAATTTTACGGACCTTCATAATTGTTCTATACTTTCCAATAATCTACAAATATTAGAATGTAGATTATTGTTAAAGGAATTGCGAAATTATTGTCTTTTCAGATTCTTAGAATGTACACTATTGTTATGGGTGAGACAAGGCGCTCGCCAGAGGTAACGTAGGGTACAAAGCCGAAGGTGGGCACTTGTGGGCAGGGGTTTCATTTATGGGGGGCCAAAAACAACAAGCAATCAACCGCTCATGAGGAGGTAGTCATCAGGAGATTCATTCTAGACTATTTTATTTCTTCATATTGAGTAGACCAATATTTCTTTCTTTAGTTCATTTGTTGTTTCCCAATGGGAAATATTATTGTAGTCATCAAGGTACTACTCTTGGGTTACTTGATGTGAAGCAATTGAACTTTATCTAAATGTTTTGGATATAATTTTCGATGCAGGATATTGGCGAATCGACAATCAATTGTACGATCAAAAGAGAGAAAGATGTGTTATATATCAGAGTTAGAAAGAGGAGTTCAAACACTGTAGATGAAAGCAACAACTCTTTCAGCTCAACTTACAATGTTATAGGTGGGAAAGTGTAGTTTGTCATTTTTATCATTTTTCCATATAACTTTCATAGCTTGCAACCTAATTTAATTTTAGCATCATTATTAGACTCTTCAAGACATGTGAAGTAGTATGACTTTTCCTCATATAGTTGTCCACAATAAATGATCTCTAGCTTCATGGGGTTGATTAGTTTTTTTTATTTTTATTTTGATATTATTCTTGGCATTGTTAATGTCCTCTGGCTTGGGCAACTGACTAGAGTTTATTTTCACAAGTTTTTGGTAGCAATTTTACTGCAACATGTCTTGATACAAACATGATTTCTCCTTATTTGATTGATGCTACCCTACCTGACTGAAGCTCCTTTCATATCCTACGTGGTGAAAATACCTATGCATTTCAACATGGTTCCCATGCATTGGATAATGGTTTTTCCTTCTGCATGGCTTCTCATTATTTTGGTCCTTAAGAAGTCCTTAAATTTATGGAGTTTACTGCATTCTCTCCTTCTTATCAATTTTCGTGAACTAGTGATTCATGAACTAATGCTGAGAGGAAATATACATCTTTAAACAAGTGAGATGTAATTTGAGCATACTTTTGAGTCAAATCAAAACAAAAAGGGGTTGGTTACCTAAACTATCTTCACTTTCAATCTCATGTTTGTTATTGTTGTATACCCCTCTCCCTGGCATATGAGTTGAGTTGCATCCATTCAGTGAAAGAATGTTTTGGTCTCTTTCCTTATGTATAATCCATAAACCATTTGGGTGTAGATTTTATGTGATACTGATACATTTTAATATCAAAATCTTTTCGTTTGTAACACAAATTCTATTTCATAAATCTAATTGATGTCTTTGAGTTTTTTAAGTAAGCTTCTTCATGATCTTGGGAGTAAAATATGCTAGTTACATGTTTGAATTCTTTGTAAAAGGCTCAGAGAAGGTTACATACAAGAACAATAGAGAGGGTTTTATGCAGATTACTTGTATATTGATCATCCATATAGATAACAATTAAAACTATACATGTTACCTCTAGTGTACCATTTCTATAGAACCATGATCCTATTACTTTGTGATACTACTATTAATTATAATTGTCTAGTGCTTGGAACCATTACTATTTTGCATAGTCTAGTTGGTGTAGTTACTACTTATTTCTAGTTGCATTGCTTGATAGTATAAACAATGTACCTTTTTGTTTCCTGATTGATATGTTTCAGTCTTGCATTGATTTGGGTTTCTTGTGATTTCACTAATGCCAGTCTAGTCTGGTTATCACGCTCCTGATTGTATTGCCTATAAAAAAAAGACTAAAATGTGATAGTCTTAGGAATTGCTATGGCCTTTGATGCGTGTCGCCGCCATCTCATCAAGGGTAAACTTGAAGGTCACCATAGTATCCCTTCAAACATGTATGCAATATCTTGAAATATCCCTTCAAACATGTATGGAATATCTTGAAATAGCCCTTCAAACATGTATGCAATATCCTGATCTTTGAATTAACTTAAACATCGCTTCTTCCTCATACTTTGACAGATTCTTAGAATTTACACTATTGTTAAAGAAATTGCAAAATTATTGTCTTTTCATCTGTGCGTAAGGGACCTTATTGAATGTGCTTTACTTATCGTAAATAAATTTCCTAGGTAGTTTCCTTCCATGTCCAAAACAAACTTTCATAATTGTTCTTTACTTGGTTCAGAATGTAGACTACTGTTAAAGAAACTGCACGGTTATTTTCCTTGCAATCTGTTTTCATATCAAACATTTAATAATAATAAATACAAGAACTATTGTAATCGCTATTTAGAAGATGAGCCAAGACAAAACATAAAGTCAAGGCAAGATAGAAATCCCTTCTTACTTGTTTTGATCCCCGTCATTTCCATCCCCCTCGCTTTCACTCAAAGGATGCTTCACCCAAAGGATTTTTGAGAACCTCCATGGCGCTCTGCGTAGTGCCCTTCACCTTCTCCTCTGCTTGTATAAAATCAATTCAAATTTCATTCATTTCAATATACTGAAATGAAAATAAGATTTCAATTCAAACTTCATTCATTTCAATATACTGAAAACTAATTTTCAATATACTGGAAACTAAAATAAGATTTCAAATTCATTGTTAACCTTTCAAATTCATTGTTAACATGTTTAATTTAAAAACCCCATTTTCTAATAAAATAATCAAATTGTTGCAAGAAGGAGCTGGTTATTTCCTTTCCATGTTGGAATTTTTCCTTGACAGTCTAAGTGGTCTTTTTTGTTGCTTACCAACTCCCTTAGTCGTCATGATGAATCTAACAAGAATCACGAAGAAAATCTTTGGCAATTTTGGTTCGACGTGGCAATTTCGGTTCGGAAAGGACTACGCTGCATTGCAACACTTGTTTCTATGATGATGTTGAAGGTTCTATAGTTATATGATGATGTTGAAGGGACTATAGTTATAAGAGTAAGGGAAATAATGGCCTATAGTATTGGAAGTTGAAATCAAAAGTGGACATTAAATTGGTAACCCCATGTCACACTATGTTGATCTATATTGTAGATGTGATAAATGGTTTGTTAGCTTCTTACCTCAAATGTGGGGTGTCTATGATTACGCATGCACTATAATGATGCAATTCAAAACCTTTATTTCTATGTTTGATTATCTATGAATTATAGTGATTATGTCTAACATACTTCTACTACTATGAAATAGGGTTTTGGTGGAAGATTTTGTTGAAGTTTTTAGTGATAACGTGTAAGAAAAACTTAAAAAAAACATCCATAGAAATCTCTATAATTGGAAGTGAATATTTTATCAAAGGTTCTTGCAAATATATTATGGTTGTTCTATATTAATTGGAAGTGAATATTTTATCAAAGGTTCTTGAAAATATATTATGGTTGATCTATGTTGATAAGTGAAGTGTTAGGATATTTTTACATTAGAAGTTAGTTTAAATTCAACTTAGTCTAATGTGATTTTAAATATAGTGTGATTTTAGTGTGATTTTGTACTTAAAAGGTCTAATATTCATGATCCTATTTTATACATGAGTGTATGATGGTTCAACATCTCCTTGATTATAACAACGCTTGATCCTTCATTCAACACTTAATTAGTCCATCGTAATATTTATTTAAAGAACACAAAGGATCATTTGTTGATGACATATATGAGATGTGTCATAATGTAATTTCCTTTTTGAATATTAATAACTTGCCTTTAGTTCCATGGATGTTTTCCATAGAAATGGACCAAGAGATAATCAAGTTATTTTTATAGTCCCAAAACCATATATACCACACAAATGGTTCTAGTTCTAAATATAAGGATGCAATCACTAGTTTTTATAGAGTTAGCATTTGGTACAAATCACAAAATTTCCCCAAGTGTAATTTCCATTCCATGGGATCACTACCATTGAAATTTCTCATATCAACCTTGGGAATGAAGTAGTTTCTTAGACTGAAGCTAGATACATGATTTTGTTTATCTTGTAATGATGAATACGCTTCTAGTTTGGAATTGATCTTCTTGTTCTCTTATTGTATTGATAAGTAACTCATATGCCATTTGCGAGGAGGATAAATTGTGAGGTATGTTAGTTTCTTGATGTCCCATTTCATGGTTTTTGAAGTTCTTATAACATGCCAATATTGAGATTTATTTTCCTTAATTTACTCAAGATTATAGTGGTTAGTATATTAAAAAGTTTGAAAATTTGTTATGATTTCCATTTTTTTGGAACTCAACCTTATTCACCATTATAGATTCCTTGGATGTAATTCTCCCTTCCAACCTAAAGAATTGAATGTTGAAATATTTAATCTCCTCTCACGTCATGGATGATTCTTTAGAATTCTTTGTTGAAATAACATCCATCTTAGTACCTTTATCCATGCAAGTGGGTTATCTCAAAAAAATGGTTATAGATAGAACTAGCTATACATATATAATTCCAATTCACCAAACCTTCAATATTTATCCCAATTTTTCAAAATCCTTATATTAAATTTCTATTTTATTTCTCAAAGAAATTTTGAATAATATCAATGAGGCCTTCCATTCAAAAGTTATGCTAATATGAAGTTCACATACCTTTTAATCCCTTATTCATCTATTTCTCTATAAGTTGAAACTATAATAGGTGTACCTCCTAAACTTCCCTCAAATTAAGTCTAAAATTTCATCTTTTAAAATAATGATACTCTTCTTTGTAGTGTCACAAGTCTCACTAAATTATCATTTTACAAGAAAATGTTATGGATAATGTGTCAAATATTCTTGTTAATTTTCACTAATTTTCACCCTTATTTGGAGAGTGAAGTGAAGTTGTATGAATGATAAGGACGTCCATTTTTCATTAAAATGTGATATTTTTGGATCTTAATAACCTTGTTTTTGTTATTTATGATGTCACCAATTTCACTTCAATTGGACTTTGTAATCTTTAGATATTTTTAATTAAGTTTTGAGACTTAACATAAACACTTGCATATAATTTACCTTTAAAATTACCATGCCTTTTTTACTAACATTTCACACATATGTATACTTAGTTATGCCCCATTTTAAACACAGACTTTGTAATCTTTAAATATTTTTTTTAAGTAACTTTTATTAATTTTAATCAAGTTTTGAGACATAAACAATTGTATATAATTTACCTCTAAAATTCCCATGCCTTTTTCACTCATATATATATATATATATATATATATATATATATATATATATATATATAGTTATGTCCCACTTTGATCTCTTCAAGTATCATTTGATTTGGATTTCCAAAAAAGGATAAAAACTCATATCAAATATTATTAAAAAGTTACAAAACAAATAATAATCCACTCTAATTACAAATGTTATGAACCAAATATACATATAAAAAACACACTACTAAATAATTCCATACCTAAATGAGGTGTATGAGTAAATGAATAATAATATTTTTGATAAGGCAAGATCCTATTATATAAAATATTTGAATGCCTAATACAATATGATTATTCAAACTTAGTTTCATTGACATATACATAGGAGATAATTAAGAAGGTTACAAGACATCAACAATAATAATCCTACTTGACTATAATGAATTCAATGATAATTGACGAGGGTTAGAGAAATAAAATCCACAATTATATTTCAATGGACATTGATCTCAACACTTAGGTAAGTTGAAAATATATTTCATTTTCACTAAGACGATTACAATCTTATACCTAAAGAGGAAGGCCAAGAAGTTGCTTGGCATGGAAAAATGATAAGAACTAACAAAACGTATACCATTGACACATTTTGGTATGATTCATTTTACAAAAGTAGACCAATCATTGTCCTTTTATGTCAACCTGATTTCCAACGACTTTTTGTTGCATAATCATATGCTTGATTCAAGGGCATCCAATAATATCATTCCTATTCAAATCATGGACTAGTTGGGTCTTTAATTTATATGACCATATCAAAGTCCCTTTTCCATGTATACATGAGAATTCAAGGTGTGTAGCATAATCAAATACATAGATGCCAGACTTACATCTTGTCTCGATAGATTGATCCTTATGGACATTGTAGTGGTAGATATCCTATTTTTTTGGGGAATAATATTTTTAGAAAATGGGATATTACATTTTGTAGAAACTTGCATTTGGATTTTTCATGGGACACCATTGTCATGTTGGAAAATCAAAATGTCAAGTTATATAGAAAAAAGGATTTGAAATTCAATATTGAACATCCAAATGAGATAATGAATAAAGTAATATGATTAGGGAGCAATTTAGGCAGTTACACAATCATGGTTGAGATTATGTCTCACTTTGTATTAGGAGTTGTTGATAAAGAAGAAGTTTTTTACGTGACATGGAAAATTCATTTTGATGGAGAAAGGTTGAGAAATATGGCTAGTGCTAGGGAAAAATTTACCTCTTTCTTTTTCTATGGAGGTTTTAGTGCATGGGAGAACTAGAAACCTTCTCTTAGTTGATTGTCATACTTAGAAATAGACAATGAAGGTAAGTAGACAATAATATAACCAACCACACTATCCTATAACATGGATTATAGTTGAAAACATGTTAAAAAGGTGATTGATTGATTGAAATTCCATACAAACCACATTTTTTTGGAGAAAGAATAACAATTGATTTATTTTAATGGAAATGAAATAAAATTTAATACACTATATCACCTAGAGAGAGACATTACTACAAATGAGCTCCAATCTTCTCCATGGAAGGGTACCTTTAACCTTTGATAAATATCAATCACAATATTTGGTGAAGTCCAAACAACATTTCTTCTTGTGAGTGGTCACTTTTAGAAGGAAAATGAATTTTAAGAGGGAAAGAAAACTAGAAATAAGTGAGTGGAATAAATGTACTCCTCACTTTTTGTCTTTATTTATTTGACATAACCTTTCACTCAACTCCTTATTCTAAATGCTTATCCATATCTTCTACTTATAGAATAAATTGACTATCCAATATGAAATGGTTTCCATGTGAATGGTCCTCCCTTACTCATGAGCATCTATATGCCTAGTTATACCTAAAGGAGGGCCAAAATACAAAGTGTTAATGAGATGGGAGAAAAATGTAGGAATATATGCCTAATTTGACATAAAGGAGGGCCAAACTACCAAGTGTTAATGAGATGGGAAACACATGTATGCATATATGCAACCACCTTTCCATGTAAAGGGTTCCTTATGATTTTATGAGTCCTAAAAATACTATATGTATGGATTTATAGGGTCACGTTACTATCAAAGTGTTTTAGGTGTGATTGATTCCAATATTGAGAGAAATGTTATGAAATCCTTGGAATGGTTAATTAAAGGTTTGAATCTACTTGATGGTGTATATATAACATATAAATTATGTATTTTGTTGTATTATGTGATTTATATGTGGATTTGTGATGTTTGTGGGTATGATCACTTAAATGTTATAGGAGAGTGAAATTAGAGTGATAATGGTTAGGAGAATATCATAAAGATTAAAAACATCTAGGTTTTCTCTCTCAGAGAGAGAGAGAATTATGGTGAGGTGATATATATACATAATCTCTCTGCAAACAACATGGGCAATCTCTTGCTTGTGAACTTGTCAAAGAAAAATACAATATGGGAATATTGTAACATCCCGCTCTGGCGCACTTACCAAACTTATTCTTTGAGGACACTTGCTCGCAAACTTTTTCCTTCGTTATGATGCGTTAAGTTATATGACAAGATGTTTTTACTACATTGATGTAGACAGGTGCTGCTGACTCAGTTTCATTGAGTGTGCAGGGTTTCGGACCTTGAGGATGCAGAGGCATCGGTGGAACTCCCTTGGACTCCGGATTGAGTCAGGGAGTAGGCTATTTGGTTGTTTCATTACGGTGATATTGTTTTTGATTTGATGATATGCTATTGATTTTATGATATATTGTTGACATGATCTAACATGATGATTGATGATGTAGGCTGACGATAGCTTGCCGACTAGATCACATATGGAGTAAAGGGGCCACACACGAGTTCCAGAGAGATTGAGGGAGAGGTGTGGACAACAGCCCTGCCACAGCCTACTAGCACTCCTGCCGTGGCTCGAACTGTAGGTTAACGATTACCTAGTTCGAGAGGATCCACGATGCCGTGAGGGTAGACTGCGATAGTCACTCACGATGATTCTAAGGGGCGCGCAATAAGATGGGGGCCTTATTCCTTAGAGCCCTTAGTCTGCCACAAGTTCACCTGGCAGAGTGTTGACTCCAGGGGTTATAAAGTCTACCAATCCGTCAAGTCAGCGAGTGGCACCCTTGGAGCACGTGGTGCATCCTGAAGGGCATGTCGCGCAAAGAAATGAAAATCAGCGAGTGGCACCCTTGGAGCATGTGGTGCATCCTGAAGGGCACATCGTGCAACCGAAGCAAACAAGGGGAATGGCACCCTTGGAGCACGTAGTGCGTCCTGAAGGGCACATCGCCTTGATGATGATGATAAGACAACCTAGATGACCCTAGACCTTAACGCCTGATAAAAATTCTTAAAAACGACTCCCCTAATTAAATTGTCGCCCTGTTCAAATCAAAACCTAAATTAAAACATCTCTAAGACAATTTTTGACAAACCCTAAGAAAAGATCCTACAAAAATAAACATTGGGCGTAAACTAAAACCCTCCTAAGTGTTAATTAAAGTCTTCTTAAAAGTAAAGGGGGTAAAGTAATGGGGGAAATAAATTAAGCGAAACCCTTGGCTTTTAAATGATAAAGAAGAAATAAAAATTTATTCAAGGGTGG